>OMNN01089776.1:0-38133 GCA_900302755.1 Chromis chromis
AAAACAGGGAAAACTGTAAAATTATATTAAATTGTTCCAAAAACTTACAGTTAAAAACACTTAATTTAGTGGAAGGAATTTAATTGGAAATTGAAAATGAGATGCCTTAAAACGCCTTGTGCCGCCTATTCAGCGTAATGTTAATTGAGTGTAAATTGGAGAGACTTTTATTTTGAAGAGACTTTTATTTTGACACGAGGTAATGTCTGTTATAGTTCTGTTGTTTCCTGTCGGCCATCTTGTCTAGGTCTACTATGCATAGAGCTGGCCACATGTTTAAGTAGTGCACATATTTAAGTTAAAGTTAAAAGGTGTGTTATTTACAGTTTAAAATGACATTTGTTAAGAGTTGTGGAAAATGTTGATTCATTTAAAAACATGAGTGAAGTACGTGCTGGCATGCTAAGTAGGGATGCTTTTTGTGTTACAGTTTTCACTCGGCCTTGCATGGAGATGTTATGAGCCACAGTAAAAAGACAGTGGAATCACTAACTACGACTCAATCTCATCTTTGTGTCAAGAGGAGTTTAGCTAGTTGTATAAGTGCAGTTGCTACACTGCGTTGAGGACAACATACGCCTTCTGTGGTATCAAGATATGATGAAAAAAAAGACTAATGTTGGAGGAACCACAGGAGACCACACATATATTTTGGGATTGGGTGGGAATTCAGGCAGAAATAAGATCAATTCTGGATGTTGACTTACCACTTGAGCCACTGCACTATATAATTGGGTCTATTCCTGAAGAATTGGACAAAAAACAAGCACGTCTACTACATATCCGGCTACTGGTGGCAAGGAAAATGATAATTGTTTCCTGGCTCAACTCACAACCTCCCACCCTTCTCCAATGGAGAGAAAGGTTGAAGAAAGTGTACTTAATGGAAAAAAATAACAGCAAAACTCCAGTTAAGGTTGGGATTATTCATGAATTTGTGGACTCCTGTCATTACTCATCTTAAATTGACATAATGACTGCTTGGGAAAATTGTCTATTTGAATTGCACATAAAGGAATATTGTGGTGGATAAGGACTGCTTACCCTTGCATATTTCGCAATCCCTTATTGCACTTAGTAACAGGTCACTGTAACCCTGAGAGCCGCCAGCATTACAACGTCCATCGCTTGCATTTTGTATTTTTCAGTTATAGATATCGTGATGTATCGTTATGTGATTGTCTTGCAATATAATGATTATCGCTGTATCGTGATAGTATTGGTATCGTGAGCCATGTATCGTGTATCGTATCGTGAGGTACCCTGTGATTCCCACCCGGAGCATCTAGTGATCAAACAGGGCACTGCCATACTTGTTTGTGCCTTCTCAGCTCAGAAACCTTTCTTAGTTATCACGAGTAACTATATTCTGTATACGTGCACCTGTAAGAGCTGATCCTGACATTTAGTACTAAGTTTAATAAAAACCTATCTGAGCTCAGACTCCCTCATCGAAACAATATCAACATAATAGTCATTCTGTTTTTGGAACTTTACTGGTTGTTTCATTATTTTCCAAAACTCGAATATAAAATCAAAGCAAGAAAGACTTCCATAAAAACTAAATTACATAACTGTCTCCAAGATAATGACAAAATACTATTCACTTGTTCCGGCGGTGAAACACAATTTTAAGAGAAAGCGGTTTATGTAAAAATCCCTTGATTTAATTTTCCCTGACTATTGTCTCACATGACGAATGGCGCTGTCTTTGTTTCTTGAACTCTCCTTTGTGACAAGTTTTCTTTTCTCCCCGAAGCCCTGAAACATCCGTAATTACATTTCCCCATCTGTCTTCTCGCACAATCCCCCATACATCACCATCACAACAATTCCATTAACTCCCTCTGCGTTAAATAAAGAGAGGAAAGAAAAGAAAGAAAGGTGGGGGGGTGCACCGTTCATAAACAAATAAGAGATGATGCCATTCAGTCGTCTGGAGGAAATGTTTGACGAGGTTAATCCCTCAAAGCCATTTGTTGGGAGATGTTTTGAAAGAGATGCTATCGTAGGAAGGGAAGAATCAGTCGGCTGTGTTTCAACCTCTGTTCCCTCCTCCCTCGTCTCTCCTCCGTCTTTGTCTCGATGCCCTTGGCACCACAAAAATTCCCCCACAAGATGGTGAAGTCTAAAGCGACGACCACATGGGAAGTAATTACGGTGAGCTTAAAGCACAGAAGTGTTTAAATGAGGAGGGGAGAGGAAATAAAAAAAAATAAAAAAGGAGTTGATTGAACGACAGGACCAATAATGACCAAATTGTTCCAGACACTGATGGAAATCTCTTGACGAATTAGCGTCGGGGTTTGTAAGCAGGTAGAGACACATAAATCTACACAGCAAGTAAACAAGCTGAATGACGCACTGGACTGTGACATCTGAAAATCTCTTTCAAGGGTTGATTACTGTTGAGAAAATATTACAAAACCTAATTAAAACTGGCCGACTAATAATTTGATTTCTTTAGTCTGTCTTATAAATACAAATAAGACATTCATTTTGTAATGGAATTAATTCTCAAAAGCCTTTTTTTCCCCCCTGCATAAATTTACTGGATTTATATTTAACATTTCTGCCTGTTCTATTAAAGTATCTCCTGGTTTTCAGAGATCGTTTTACATTTTCTGAAATATGCTAATTTGCATTTTTGCAAGATTTAGAAGAGGAAATAGATACCACTCTCATGTCTGCAAGTTAAGTATGGAGCCATGGGGAGCTTAGAATAGCATCAAGACTAGAAACAGGAGACCAGCAAGTCTGTCCAAAGTTTTAAAAAAAATCTGATTAAAGCTCACTGATTAATCTGCCATTTGTTCAGTCTATGCAGCAAAACAAAAAAGTGCTCTTGGAAGGAGCCAGACGAGAGGTTTTTACTAGTTTCCAGCCTTTATGCTAAGCTAGCTCCACACTTAAAGACCCCCTCCAGTGAAAATCTAACATCACAATTTTACCTTGTTACCATGTCCATATGGTGTTTTTTACATGCTGGAAGACATATCTTGAGCGAAATAAGCAGTTAACGCCACGGTCGAGCATTTCCACCCGGAAACTTCAATAAGACCCTAAAAAACACAGATTCAGACTTGAAGGGTTTTATACGTCACACAAACTTAAGGAACCAATCCTGTCAGCCTGAGGGGTGGATCTTCTTCACAGTTCGAAGATGAATGGCTGAATTAATCCAATATTTCGCATGTAACTTCCCATTTAGTAGCGTACAGTGGTTTTACAGGGTTTGAGCAGAGTTGTCGGTGAGCTGGTGTGCTCAAGCTGCAGTCAGGTGGGGACAATGTAGATCTGCGCATTCCTTGTGAAGCAACAGTAGAAAGGTCAATCTAGGCCATTTTATTTTATTTTTTTAAAGGTTTATTTTTGGCTTTTCGTCTTTATTCGATAGGACAGAGTTGGAAACAGGAGAGAGTGGGGAAGGACATGCGGTAAATGCCCAAGGTCGGACTCGAACCCGGGTCAGCCGCTACGTCTCTGCATGTGGGTCACGCGACATAACCATTGGGCTATCGGGGCGCCCCAATCTAAGCCATTTTAAAGCAGGAAAGGATCTTTTGGGATCCAATCAGGGCAATTTCAAACCGACTGATAGCGGCACTAACCTACGTCCATTCCTTTGTTTACGTTTGCTGTCAAACAGATGTTGGACATTTGAAACGTTGTAGTAAAAAATGAAGAATTATTAAGCACTGATTAATTATTTGATTATGCAAATTAAGCACAATGAACATTCAAGCACATGATACAAGCTGTCACATATGCTATTGGTATATAGGAACACTGTCCTAGTTGATCCTAGCTTAATTCAACGCTTTTGTGCTGGTCTGATGTCATTAAGCATCACACAAGTCTTTGTCATGGTGCCCCTTTACGAGCTAACAATGCTCTCTGCTTGCCAACACGAAACTGCCCATCCCTTCTGGTTGCTACAGTATTAAACAGGTGGTGGCACAAATAGATACTACACCTAATCTACAATACTTATTTCTTTCTTTTCATGGAAATAACTTCTAAACATGTCAGGGAGTTGATCTATGATTGGAGATTAACTTTCACACACAGACATGGCAGTGGTATCAATCTTTTTATCTAATTTTCAGCAGGTTGCAATTTTTTAATAATTTAACAATAATCCACACAAAACCATCCAAGTGTAAAGGACACAGGGGAAAGCTGGCATGTACCAACTATTTACATATGCTAACTGTTAAATATCATCACCTTATGAGCCATTTGTTACCACAGTGGTTGCTGTTTATCAAAAATGACAGTCTTTCTTTAGGCTTTTTAGTTGTTTGGTTTTTCTCCAAGCTTTGTCTAAAAAAAAAATAAAAAAAATGGACATGTTTAAAATGTTGAAATGTGTGGAAATCAAAGTAGAATCAGAATAAGACATAACCTCGGGTTCCTCCGCTCTTTGAAATTTCATATTTTTCTTTAAATACCATTCTTTGTTCATGTCAAATGACTTTATTTCACTCAAGAGTTGTTTATATTGATTTGTTTTGAAAGAGTGTGTAATCGTGATTAATTTATTTTGTACATCTGAATAAAACATCAGTAAGACAAAACAAGTCTATCAAAGAATCTAACAAATTGCCTCCATAGTGACTCGAATCTTTAAAAAATAGAGTTCCGAGAGACAGATCAAACATGAAATTATATATTGTGCATGAGTTATTCATTGCATTACTCAGTGGTCTTTATAAACAACCCAGCATGTTGGAGCTCGCAGCTTGTTATGACGCAACGATAAGCAATGAATCACAAACTTTGGGTTCATGTAGCCGGCGCTGAAAAGCAGGTAGCAGGAAAAGAAGTGGACGATATGAAGCAATCTCTGAGCCCGAACAGCAGATGGGCCGAGCGTTGGCCGACACTGAGGGACACAACAAAGACAAGGTCGTGACTCTGACTCTGAACCGGCGGGAAACCGGACTCTCTGCAAGCTCCCACTGAAACAGCGACCACAGCAATACCCATAAAACCCAAACATTTTCCTGCTCCTTCACAAAGACAGTCCGTCAATCTCCCTTCCCTCCCTTTTTAACCTTTCATCGGACGTGTTTCATGGTGCGAGCAAAGTGGCCGTGGAGGCAGCGGGGACGAACAGGTCGCAGAGGGGCTGACAGGTTACTTTGAGGGCATGCTGCTAGTTTGAGGTGGTATTTTACTTGACACCAGCGAAAGCCGCGCCTCCAGCTGTTACACTCCATCGACGTTTCCTTGCATTCTAATTATAACACGCCGGGATTGACACTGACAGCAGAGATTAAAGGTGTAGAGGCAGAGAGTGATGAGGATAAGTGGATAAAAAACGCTCTACAGGCTCAAGTACACTCATCAATTAATTACCATCAAAAGCACGTTTTTTTTTCCTGTTGTTGTTGTTGTTGTTGTTGTGCCTTGCATTAATACCTATCTTTAATCTTTGTTGGGCTGCCAGGATGTTAAATGTTTTGGTTTTTTTTGCTTCTGTGAACAGCAAAATAATTCCTAAATAATGTAAATAACAAGGTTGGTGATAAATTACATGAAAAAATTGGAATTAACAATGAATTTGTCAAAGTATGTTCAGCTAAAACCTGATACATCATTCCTCAGAGCCATAGAGCTAAATTGTGGTACAAAAACACGGGAATGTTCTTCAATTAACTTGAACCTACACTTTTGCATAATTTTTAAACACGTAGGGTAGTCTGATAGATTTCTATAGGATTCTCAACGTCTGAAATAGACACCATTAGACTGTAGTTCTCATTTTCAGGCAATGAATCATATATTAGTTGAGGTGGGAAATGTAGGAGAAGGTTGTTGCAAATGCAAAAGTCTGTCTTCTAACATGTAGTTAACGTTGTGAAAGGGTGGATTTTAACCCAAACCAAGTTCTTCTCTTAAACCTAGAGTTAAAAATAAGTCAACAAGAATAATGGTTCCAGACAGGACACAAACACCAGTATCTATGGTGAAAGTCCTAAGTGTAGCTTGCATGACCACCAACATCTCCACCTCCTTCTGAGGACTTTGTCGGTCTTTATATCACATCACCTGCACTACTAAGCTCATTCAGAGATCTGTACTGGTGAAATGTGATGGCTGGGATTCCCATAAGCAGTTACAAGATAATCATGGGGGACAAAATTCTGTTAATTTCTTCACACTTGCCTCCAATATTTACTTTTTCGGTAAATGGTAAATGGTCTGCACTTATATAGCGCCTTTCTACCTTAGTGGTACTCAGAGTGCTTTACAATGTGTTTCGCATTCACCCATTCACACGCCAGTGGAGGCAGACTTCCATGAAAGGCCTGGCCCAGTGTCTTGCCCAAGGACACTTCGGCATGCGGAGGAGCCAGGGATTGAACCGCCAACCTTGCAATCAGTTGACAACCCGCTCTACCACCAGAGCCACAGCCTCTTCAGTAAGAATCCCTGGATAGTTTAAATCACTTCAATAAAGCTGTAAAAACTCTCATATTTAAAGATGACCACCTTCAGGAATCCTGTCTCCAAAGAGAATTAGGTTCCGATACGACTAAACTGCGTTCCCACTTATGTTTCGAGGGAAACAGATTACATTTGTGATGCATCACTAATACATTTCTAATTACCATATCTTTGCCATTTCTTAAATTGCTTTCAAACTGTCACTTCTTTCCAACCAGTCATTATAAGACGGGAGAAGCTTTTAGCGTGTTGTGAAAGGGTCGTATTTTAAATCATGATGTTTCCGTAAACCTAACCAAGGTTCTAACATGTAGGGAACGCTGTCAAAGGATCAATTTGAAACCAAACCATTGTAGTTTTAGTGCCTAAACATAACCAGTGGGTGAAAACGAATCTCACGTCTAAAAATAATTGGCCTATACTCGACACAAACCTCAGTCTCCTGAGTCAAAGTTGTTGGACTTCAAACTCGCCAACATAGACTTTGTGGCTCTTGGAACTGTTTCCTTCTACATCATACTGTTACCTAACCAGGAAAAAATATGTTTCTTTATTTTATTTAAAATGATAGTTAAGTTCTATAAGAAATGTAAGCAAAATATAGATAGTATAATCAATAAAAGGGGTCAAAGTAGCATTTAATGTAAAATTCGACTACCCAATTTCTTGATCCAAGATTTCTATGTGGCGAGAATATCTACTTTATACACTAAAGATATTCCAGCACACAAGTTCTTCAAATAAATACAAGGTATGAAATATGGAAGTGCTTTTTCAGAACAATATTTTGACACGCTCATGAAGAATTTACAGTGAACGCTCTGAATGCTGTGAATAGTAAATACTGCAGCAGTGCGGTGAACCAGCAGAGTGCAGAACCTGTCCCTTTAGCTGGATGATCTGGGCTCAGTCCCTGCTGCTGGCAAGCGTCTGCCCTGCTGAAGTGTCCCTGAGCAAGACATCGAAGCTTCATCTGCCAATTAAATCCCCCATGAAAACGCACAAACACATTATAAACTGAGATTCTCCGCAGACGTTCCACCGGCTGGTTTTTGTCTTCGTCCAGCGAAGCGCCTCTTGATGTATCAGTATTTAACCTAACTCCACTCTGTATATTTTCACAAAGCATGAGTAAAGAGGGATCAATGAGGCCCTTTATGTAGATGGTTCATTGGCCAGTTGGAGTAATGGAGCATAGGGAAGGCGCTACGCCATTGGCCGCTGCATGCGATGCCTTGAAAGATAGATGGAGAATGAAATCACTCGCTGTCATTTCAACTCTATCATTCTCAGCATTTGGTCACTTTGCCAAGAAGACTAGTGGGACGTGACTCCGCCGCCTAAGCAGCTCTAAACTGTCCCTGAACACTATGCAGGGACAACACAGCAGCAGCAGCAGCAAAGCCAGGAGTCGGTGAACTTTAAGGTGGGAAAAAAAAATTCTGCTCGGAGCTCATTCTGTCGGTTTAAAGAAGAGATGCATTACAGCCGAGATAAAACAAGTCAGCTCATTGAGGTGCGTTCTTATCTCGTATCTCCTAAAGACACCAGGTAATCCCGCGGAGAGTTAGCGAGGCCGTCAGATGAAACCGTGATTTGTAACTTTCACCTTACAGCCACAGAAAGGGGGGATGCGAGACTGTAAATTCTGCCCAGAGGCACCGAAGAAGAAGAGGACTGCCTCGCGCGCCGAGAGTCAAGACGAATCTCATCGGTATTCAGTGCATTAGCATGGGACCTGGCCCAGTCATGCTGCATATATTTATGAATAGCACTTCTTCTGAGGTGTGAAGAGGGAAGCGGGGCATCGGTGAGAACAGGGTGCAATTTACTGTGTGGGTGCGCTGCCCTCTTTCTTGAACTGTCCAGACGGCGCCAGGTTCAACACCGTGCCAAACTCCTCTCAGCAGCTGTTGCAATGCAAATGAACAAGGCGGCTCGCTCTTATGTCGAGCTAATTCGTATGATTCTCCTTTAAATGCTCAAGTTCACATGAGAATAACCTTTTTTTTTTCTCCCTACTTCTTGTGTACGACCACATTGCACTCGGCTGCTTGCTGATGCAGTTCGGCTGGAGTCTCCTTGCTCAGCAGAGAGGTAGAAAGAAGCATTAATTCTTAACCCTGTGGGAGGAGCAGCGGAGAGCAAGGCGGACGACTGCGAAATCCATCTCTGTCTTGTCCCCCTTGAGAGCCGAAAGGTCACTCAGCTGTCAGGAAGTAAAATTCAATACCTCAACCTTTCAAGCATGTCTCTATCCTCTGTGTCCCCGTCAGAGCTACACAATCCCTCTCTGATGCAACTCTGACAGGCCGGCTCCTCGCTGTATGGACGATTCATGTTCACCGCTGCTGAAATCCACATCCTCCCTGACACCGACAGTCACCACTGACATCCTCACAAAACCCAATATGTATAATGAGATGCATTGCCACAGATAAGTACATCCTAAACTGATCCGATCACCTAAATGTCCTTGTCTGCATATTTACTGCAGGTAATTATTAACCTCATAAATATGTAACTTTGAGGTTTTATGGGTTAAATCAACAACCGGAGAGGAACTTTGATTCCCTGCTGCATCAGGTCACGCTGTTTTGAAATCCTGCAAATTGGCAAAAAAAAAAAAAATCCGGAGCACTTTGAAGCGAGAGTTTACAGGATCATAGAAACCAGCAAGGCTTAACTACATTTTGAAAGCATACAACTAAAAAGATTCCACCCCTCCTTTCAGGTTTTTCAGGGACAGGAATGAAGGGTATTAAAACTCAAACAGACTACAACACTACATTGGCAAAACATCCCGTTCAAAGCCAATATAGACTAACGGAAGATAAATACCATCAAACAACACTTGCTCACAGCTACACTACAATGCAGACAGGCAGCAAACAAGTACATGTAAGCAAGGGTAGACTCATTCGTCGAAATTATTTGATTCGCGAGCTTCAGTTCTATATTCAGCGTGTGTGATTTAAGATAAGGTTCATCTCATCATCAAGCTCTGCAGAAGCCTGATAACGATCCTGATCATTTGAATCAGGTGTTTTGGAAGAGGGAAACATCTAAAACATGCAGGATAGGGGCCCTCGAGGACCAGGATTTAATCACATGTTCCTTGGCCCATTATCAACATTTCCTGAAATTTTCATCAAAATCCGTTCATAACTTTTCAAGTTATCTTGCTGACAAACAGACAAACAGATAAACGCAGGCAAAAACATAACCTCCGCTTCGCACTTGGCGGAGGTAAAAAGTGTGTTACAGTAGAAGTAACAGTGCTCACCAGACCTAAACTTATATTTAAGTGTCAATATAATCTAGATAAGACAAGATAAGATAACTTTATGGATCCCTCACTGGGTAAATCTACAACCAGCTACATTTGATGGGGCTTTAGACGCTCTATCCATGAAAAAGAAGGGATTTAACATGATTCAGGGCCAAATGTTAATACCTGCAGTTTGTTACCCTGTAAACTATCTAATCTGTCTCTTGAGATGCCAACAACATTCCAGCAGGGCAATGGGAAAGTTTGCTTCTGGCCACCCTGACCTTCAGCCTGATAAAGCTGCCCTCAGTAGCGTCTCTTCCTAACCCGCCAGATGTGGCTGTGAGGTGCAGACCGCCTCGGCTTGTGTGCCGGCGTGTTTATTCAGCCTTTTTCATAACAAAACCGATCAATCCAACACTCCAGTGCTCGTAGAGAAGACACCAGACTGCTGAGAACAGCAAAAACCTGCAATTCACATCACAGCTCTCCCAAAAAAAGTGTGTGAGAGGGAAAGTCTTGTGTTTCTAGAGAGTGTAGAGGGTCACTGGGGGCACATTTCTGTCTTTGTCTTGTTCCAAAAATCTTCTACGTGAGTGCATGCTGTCACTACATTACGAATTCAATTACATTTGTTTTTTCTGATCCGACACATCTGACCCTTTAAATGTGTTTTTAGCTGAACTGGCCAATCAATTAACAGTTCAGAATAGTTTAAACATTAAGGTTCACTGTAATTAGATAATTGCACTGTAATTGTTTGTCAGCCAGGAATGTTAGTGATAAATCAAGAGTATTTACACAGACATCCCAGCCTTTGTTTAGAATCCCATCAAACAGTGTGGTTTAATCACATTATCTTTTGGTGTATGCAAGTGTTTAGACTGAGGTACTGACTTCATCTTGTAGGTCTTTGCTCCAATGACCAAAGAGAGCAGCTGGTGTCCGAGGCAGATACCAAAAACTGGCTTTGGGTGATCCACGCTGACCACCTTCCTCACGTTGTTGATGGTGGCCTGACAGAGCTGTGGATCTCCAGGACCGTTACTGACGAACAACCCATCAAAATCTGGAAAAGACAATTAAAAAAAGCCCATGTAACCACAGATACAAGTTGTCCATACCTGCCAAGATCACAAACACAGAGGGCCATCAACTGATGAGGTTGTAGCTAAGATGACAGAGCAGGTAGCATGTGAACTATAGAGGTTGATACAACCAGAGAAAAAGTGAACTTTAAGATGCTTTCGAATATATATATACATATATTGTCAACTCATTTAGGATAATTAAATGTGACTCAGTTGTATTGACACAGCATATGGCAGTTGCATTTCCAGTACCACTGCTACTGCCAACCTGTCTGCAGTACCACAGTTATGGGCATTTAAGATGCCAGTTCCCTTAATACAAACATATGCCATAACAATAGCAAACAATGAGTTACAGTATGGTAAAGACATCCTACAATCCTTGTTGACATTTTGCACATTGTCTGAAAGTCTAATTTAACTTCGTAAGCAGCAATAACGTTGTGTGTTACTGACCGTTGGGATCCAGTGGGTGGTTCCAGGGTACCACCGTAACACGGGCTCCTCTCTGAGCCAGACAGCGGATCTGGTTGTACTTGATGCCACAGTCCACCACTGTGATTCGCAAACTTCCACTTGGGTTGAACAGTTGTGGCTCCTGGAGACAATCAGAAGAGAAATGATGAGAATTTTGACATGGTAAAAAAATTGGCAGCGAGCTAACAGGGTCAGAACTAGCAAGTATTATGTACAACAAGACCAGCACAATCTGATCAGTTGTTTTGATTCCTTTACTGTAAAACCTGTGCGCTGCATAAAAGCTAGTGTTGCTGTACGACAGTAACAAAAGTCAGAGTGGGTTACCTTCATGGAGACCTCCTGGACCAGGTTTCTCTGGTCCGGGTTATCAAAGGGAATACTACTCTCTGGAGTCCCGTCCACAACCAGCTTCCCCAACATGGTTCCCTTCTCTCTGATCTTTTTGGTCAGACGCCGGGTGTCAATCCCTAAAGTACATGAAAACCAGTACATCAATGTCAGATGCCCAAGTGTCATTTATCAGTTCTTAAGATGAATATAAGGCTTGATTATGCATGAATGCATCACATTTTGATCAAGATTTTCTGACCTTGTAATCCAGGAATGCCTTGCTCTTTGAGCCACTGGTCCAGTGACTTGACTGAGCTCCAGTGACTAGGACTCTCTGCCAGCTCTCCGATAATCAGAGCTGCAGCATGGATCTTGGATGACTCAAACCACTGAGTAAGACAACATCACCAAGAAAACATCACTATGCAGTGTCGGTGTAAAGCAGTTCATCAAGAGAGTCAATTAGTTTTAACCCTTACTTTTAGTTTTCCACTACAAACAATTAGTATAGAGGGTACTCTGGTACTGCACACAGGCTCAAAAAAGTTAAACCTAAACTTTTCACACCCTTAGTTTGTAAGCACACCATATGTCTTGATTTTGACTTGAACTGGAAAAAGGCACTCACGTTGCTTAGTCCGAACTCTCCCTCTTCATCCTTGGGTACTCCATAGTTACCAACCAGAGGGTAAGTGAGGGTGAGCAGCTGGCAGCGGTAGGATGGGTCAGTAAGGGCCTCGGGGTATCCCACCATGCCGGTCTGAAACACTGAGCACACAAAACATAATCCACTTAGTTGCATCCTTCACATTTATGCCATCAGTTACTCTTACCAAAATTCACACAGTGTGTTTATGCTCAAAGTGTGCTAACATAACTGCTCTAATTGTTTACATATGCTGATTTTTTATTGAGACTGACATATGTTCATTCAACAGTAAATTGTAAGGTACCTACTGGAGTTTCTGTAATAAACCTCTGCGTGGATTATGGCATCCAGATGGGAGGGTTTTTCTCAACTACCAGAAGACCTGCATTCCAGTTTGTTGTGAGCAAAGAGTCCCACCAGACTACGTTTAAAGTTCCAGCATTTTAATGCTGCCTTGCTCATCAGCAAAGGCAGGCACTTCTTACAGCAAAGTTTGGGTTTTTATAAAATCACTATAGTCTAATCTTTAATTCGGCATGCATACATATCACAGTTGGAGTAATGATCATGGATTACTTGTGAGTGGCATTTACAAGAGGAAGAGAAATTACACGTGGGTTACGCGCATTACAAATGACAACATTTGCTGGCTCAACCTTTAATTGAGTGATTTTTGACTGGAGTTTGGCAGCATGATCCCAGAGGGAGAACACGAGACAGGTTTTCAAAAATTTGGGGTTTGATACATGCCCGCCCACGAAATGTCCAAAATAACAGAACACAAGGGGGGAAAAAGTATAACCCGAAGTTGTCCGCACGCACAGGTGGATTATTTGTACAAGCTAACTGAGGTGGCACGAGGATAAACAAAAGTTTGCCAACAATTTAGTGACTCACCAACTTCCCCCGACACCGACACGTTTGCTCCAAAAAGGCGGCCTCTGAACGTCGTCCCGTCCTCCAGAACCAAGGATGCCATCTCTGCCATGTTAAGTAGGATGGCTAAAGCTAACTGCTGTTACCGGATGACTGATGAATGTTTCGGAGCGATGATGAGCCCAGGACTCCACGTGAACCTCACGCCGCGCGAAGACGCAGGAGATGCAGATGTGACTCAGGAAATTAAAAAACACCGACTAACGGCAGATTTAGCGGCCGAACACAAACCTGTCGGTGTTTTAATGAATCCTGTGTTAGAGACGGAGAAAAGAAAGTGAAAAAGTGGGTTTAGTTGGATTCTTCAGCGGTAAGTCGGACGGGACGATGGGAGCAAAGTGTTCCACACTCGCCGCCAGCAGCGTGGAAGTCGGCCGCAGCGTGCCGCGCTCAAGTTTGACGCGCTGACGCACCGCATTGACGTTGAGGATTTTCAAAGTAAAAGACAGTTTTATTTACATAGGACATTTCAAACAGACGCTTTACAAATGTTTAGAAAATCACTACAACATTTACCCACAATAGTAGTGTATTTTTACTCTACATTTTGAGTAATTTCTGAGCAGCTGCAGCAGTGCTTTAAAATCTGATGGATAAACTATATCTATATCTAAATTTAGGATGTTTTTTTTTTTTAGCTGTCAGATCTTGAAGTCAAAAATTATTTTTTTAATTAGGACCTGGAAAAAAAAGTGATAATAGTGCTTGTAGTTTAATACTGCAAATCCAAAAAATAAATGTGGTCGTTTTAGAAAGTGAGGGATTGCCAGTACAGTTTTGAGTTTTGTTGAAAAGTTTTAATAAACATTTTTACTTTGCAAGCAAGGTGCCTCTGATTGTGTGTGTGTGTGTGTATACACTCTTAAAAACTGTTAAGTTGTCATACGTGTAAGGCTTTAATTTGAAGGTAGTATCGCGCATTTCCGATATAATCTGTTACAATTAACGCGTTTGTGCGTCACTATACGTCACCACATTGAGGAGGGGGTGGGTACCTCCAGCTGCAACTTTTTCAACAGCTGGAATCCTTTCTGCAACCTTTCTATGATGTTGGTCTACATCTCTTTGAAACTGAATAAAACTCCTGCATCAAATCGACATCAAGGCTTTGCAAAAAATACAAAGTAAAAGTCCTGCTTTCAAAATCCTACTTCAGTACAAGTACATGATTATTAGCACCAAAATATACAAGTAGAAAAACTAAAGTATACAATGGCCACTTTATGAACATTTTCACTAATTTATATATTGTTGAGGAACGTAATCTATAATAATGATGATGTATTTGTTGATTTAATTATGATTAAATTTCTCACAGTAACCGGTAACAATAGCAATTAAATAAATAGAACTGAGTAAAAATTACATTTAAGTCTGTAATGTGCATGAGTACAAGTAGTCTATAAAATTTCACAAAAAGGAAATACTCAAGGAAAGTATCTCAAGATTGTACCTAGATATATTATTCATATTATTTCAGTAAATGTACTCCCCAGGATTGTTCATCCCTGTGTTTGACCCGTCACCTACTTCAGGGTAAAGTTGTTGTTGTGGTCAAATATGGGGTTAATGTGCAGCCTGGTGGCATGAATTATCAGATATTTACATTTTTGAAAGGCAGCAGTAAATGTGACCTACAGACCAGGAGCTTTGTAGTTTATCTACCACATCTTGCTACTGCACACCTCCATATGAGGAGCTGATGATGGGGTGAAGTACCTTTTTCAAGGACACTTAACAGCAGCTTTTACTCTAATGCATGTGGCCATGTGTCAGACGATGAGTGCAGGACCTTTTAATGCTATCTTTTAAATCTCAAGTAAAGCACTAAAGCCCTAACAAATATAATCACACTTTCTGCTCTTATATGTCAAGGTCTTTGTACATTATGAGTACTAAAACCCATTCATGTAGTGACCAATCAGAGATATTGATTCAATGTCTACATCTATGCATATATCTTTTCAGAATCAATACAGTTTATTCATTTGGATGTTATTCTACATCAGGGATGGGCAACTCCGGTCCCCGAGGGCCCCTATCCAGCATGTTTTAAATGTTTCCCTCTTCCAACACACCTGATTCAAATGATCAGGATCGTTATGGCTTCTGCAGAGCTTGATGATGAGCTGATCATTTGAATCAGGTGTGTTGGAAGAGGGAAATATCTAAAACATGCAGGATAGGGGCCCTCGAGGACCGGAGTTGCCCATCCCTGTTCTACATGAATATGAACATTTTTCAAAATTATTAGTACATTTTATTTGTGTGAAATATTTATACCTCTGTGCATAATTCACATTAGAAATCAATAACAATAATACAATTTACAAATACTATGTAGACAGGGATGAAATAATAGGACATTGGCTGAAATAGAGGCACAACTCTGCTGCAAGACATTCTGCTGTTGGTAGCTGAGGTACATCAGATAAATCAGATAACCATGCCAAGGTAAGATTGGGATGCTTAGACAGTTGATGCTAATAAAATCAACATTAGATTCATTCTTGCTTGTTTGCACTCAAGATAAATGTAAAAAAGAAAAGTGGTGTAACATTAACATCCCAACAAAATTTTCAAATGCAAATAATACAATAAATTACTTTATTCTTGACTATACTTATACTGGTCCGCTAAGATATTTTGATTATTAATAATTATAATGGGTTTTATGATCTAGTCTTAACAAAGGTAAGAGAAGTCTGGAGCACTTTTAAATTTAAGATACACTGTGTTTATTAACTTGTTAGGAGAAAATGAAGGATTTTTACATTTGTTTTTCAGCTAGGTCCGCAGTTTTACTATGAACAAGTGCAGGGTTTGGTGTATTGGAGAAATTTTGAGGAAACAAAGACAACATTAGTCTCATGTTGTATTACATTAACAACTTAATCACCTGAAACGTCTTAATTTGATAATAAATGTACAACATTTGAGACTAATTTGTGAATGAAGGGGTAAACTATGGGTTGAAAAAGTTGTAAAGTTTTCTTGTTGTGGCCCTTATTAAGGGTAAGGAACCTTTTTAAGTTAATTTGTGCATGAATGTGAAATAAGGTATTTTGAGGGTTCTGATTTTTGCTTCTTCAAGTTAATGGACAAAAGAAGGCCTCTGTAACACATTCGGGGGTAAATTATTACTCTTTATTTAATTAGTATGCTTATTTCTATATTTCTTTCAAATGTATTTATTTCAGGATTTATTTAATAGTCATAGTTATGTATTTGTTTATTTATATAGAATAAAATTGTATTCTATACTTTCTACCCTATTACCACTACAGATTCATGTGTGGGGTTATTTGACAGATAGGAAAACATGGATCAAGAGACGAAGTACTGCTTATTTATGGGGATCAGAATTTTGAGCTGCACCAATGCTCATACTGCTACAGCTAATAATTATTATTCCAAATTATGGAATATTGACTAGTTCTGTTATGTTACAGGAATAAAACTAGTACTTATGAGAGCGGTGTTGTGGAAGGGGATGTAGCTCAGTGGTAGAGCGCATGCTTTGCATGTATGAGGCCCCGGGTTCAATCCCCGGCATCTCCAGTTCTATTTTTTCCCCCTTACATCAAACAGGTCATTTAAGTCTCTTTGCCAATGACCGGCTTTCTTACTGACAGTAGACGGTCGTAATTTTAACACACGAGACATTTTACTTTTGCGCCTGTCAATTCGCGGCTCGATAACTAAAAAGTGACGGAGAGCATAGCTTTTGAAGCATTGCACCTACAAAAGGTTTATGAAGACTTAGTTTTTAAATTTCACATTCAAGCGGTTTTTGCATTTAATATACATACATACAGCCATACAGGTGCATATTCTACAATAGCGAGCCAATACCTAATCATTTAAATCAGCTAATAATTACAAACTCGTCATGGCGTATATAGGCGAAAAGGCAACTACCAAAGAAGAAGTCTATGCAGCTCGGTCAAATTCACGACACCTTGCGTTACTTTAAGCAGCTTTACTGTTTTCTCTTGTTATTTTCGGCAAAAATGTATGTTTTGACTAACATACATTTGTAGAATGAGGACAACCGAACTGATCAGCGCTGAGAGAGTCTGATTTTTCCCACGCATTTAAACGCACCATAAGTCCCTCCCCAGCGGTAACTAAGGAGATCACAGTTATGTTTACTACAAAGATGTCCTCCCTGCTAGCTGCTAGCTTGCAGCTGGTCAGCAAAATGACAAATATCTAAAGATAATCCCATCATTAATGACATTATTCCCTGTAAGAGCTTCCTAAAGGCATCCGAAAATGCAACTGAAGCATCTTAAGACACTTTTAACGCCCCAGGTAAGTTCACTGACAAGTTAGCTAGCGGTAGCTGATGCTGGAGAGCCACTTTATAGTGTGACTGTATAGCTTTAACGTCAATAGTCCTAAAACATGACTCCAAAGCTTTAACGAAACGCAAATTGTCTGTTGTCAAGTCGGCATTTAATTGATATTTCTGATCCACATTAAACCAGAATTGAATTTAACTACCTTACTTTGCTTGCTAGCAAATGCTGTGTGTTATTTGGATCAAATTTAGCTAACTAATAGCGACGTCGTTCATGATTCAGATATGGTCAAATATGGTCTCCTAACAGACAAATTACACCAGCTCTGTCATTTTAAGCTGTTAAATGTAACATGGAGCTCCAGCCCCAGCCGTTATGGAGAGCATCGGGGTACGGTTAGCCACACTAGCTAAAAAAGATCCTCGGCTAAGACACAGGTGATTTAGCCCTAGCTGTTCTCTCTGCCTTCGTAGGAGGGAGCTGCCAAAGTGACATGCATGGCCTGGGCTCCCAACAACACCAAGTTCGCTGTTTGCACTGTCGACAGAGTGGTGCTGCTCTATGATGAGCAGGGAGAGAGGAGGGACAAGTTCTCCACCAAACCTCTGGACTCCAAGGTGATCAGCACACAGAGACATCTGCAGCAACACATTATGAAGCATCAAGTGTGATTGCATTAGACTGATATTTGTTGTTGAAATCAGCCTTGTAGTAAAATGGACATCTGCTATAGATGCTCTGGATATGATGGATATAATTCACCACACAAATATATATTTATAATACTGATTAGACATTTCAGGGTTTCTGTAAAAGCCTCACAGCTCTGATAACACTTACCGCCTGAATTTAAAATGCACACATATACACAGACAACTGAAATAGGATCTAAAGGAAGAACAATGATTTTTAAGGACATCCTTCAGTGGATTTCAGGTTGTATGCCTCGTTTGTCCATATAATGTGTCAGGCAGGACATTAGAGCAGATTTAGACAGTTATGTCGTACATCTGCTTGAGGGATGCTCTGGAGCAATCTGAGCAACTATGACACAGACAGTCCCCGAGATCACAAAGCTCCTTTTTTTTTTATATCATTAGCCTCATAGCATAATTGCCTCAGTCATATTTTGGCTAAATTGTGATATCTTCCTAACACTGCTGATTGACCGTACATCCTTGCCGATGTCCTCAGCCTATCAGAATGCTTGTTTCATACCAAAATCACTATCTGCCAAAGTCATCTCTTTGACTTAGGCATGTTTGGCCCTACACAAAGATGGCTTTTCTGAAAACCTTAAAATATGACTTAGGCAATTATGCCATGAGGCTAATGATATGCTGCAAGCCACATCATGAACTAAATAAGCAGTCACTGCTGTGACTGAGTGTTCTTACCTTGAACCTGCAGTATACACATGACAGTCTCAACAACATGAATTCAGACAGCCAAGATTTCATAGTAAACCTGAAATCTGATATGTCTACTAGCATTTGAAAAAGATCATATGTATATGTTAAAAAGGTTAAAAAACATATGATTCATCACCTTTTTTATGTGTTTGTGTAAAAATATTAATCAAATGTAATCTTTTGTTAGTATGGAAAACAGAGCTATGTGGTCAATGACATGGCCTTCTCACCGGACTCCACCAAGATCGCCATCGGCCAGTCTGACAACATAATCTTTGTCTACAGAATTGGAGAGGATTGGTAACGTCCTTTGGTTGATTGTATTTTTCCTATTACATTTAATTTTGATATACGTTGACGCATCCAAACAGATTTCTAACAGTATTATGTTCTCTCATAGGGGGGACAAGAAAGCTATCTGCAACAAGTTTGTTCAGACGGTAAGGTAATATTAGTGGACATTTTGCTTTGGCAGTGAACTGACTGCTGAAAGGAATTTTTTGACAGTGTGAAGCTGCAACCACTGTGTTTGTTCAGTGTCTGAACAGTTAAAGCAACACGTCTTTGTTAAAGGGGAATATTGTTTCTCATGCAGGCACCTTCAGCTAAAATGCTTCATGGACAATTTAGATATCCTACAAAAATGTATTCTTTGACTATTTTGTAATTTGCCTGTTGAGTTATCTAATTCTGATGTTTTTACTTCTTGGAAAAGTTGTTTTTCCTAATTGGAAGTTTAAATTTTCAGCTTTCCTCCAATTTAGTAATGCAGCATCGTTGTGCTGATCATGTTATGATGTTAACTGTATTGCAGAGTGCTGTGACCTGCCTGCTTTGGCCTGCAGAGAATGCCATTGTTTACGGATTAGTTGATGGCAAAGTAAGTCAGCAACATATCCTCCTCACTTAACCTGATGCATTTTCACGAGTTCACATGTTATTATTGGTAAAAGTATCAGCAGTAGAAGCTTACATGAAGATGTAGATGTAAAAGAAAAATAGTTGTAAGTTTCAGCCTGTTAGGAGTTCAAATTTCTTAACATGACAGAGTTGAAATAATAAAGTATAAAAGAATAGTAGGACAGTTATTTCACTTGGTGTAAAAATACCATCTTTCAAAAGCCTATGTAGGTGAAAGGATGAGTACAGTTTTGCACATGTGAAGGTAATTTGCTAATATGTTTCTGCATTTTCCTACAGGTTCGCCTCGCCAACACTCTGACAAATAAGTCCTCCACTATCTACGCCACAGAGTCCTGTGTTGTCTCACTGACATCCAAGTAAATTTTTAATCTACATCTATATTTAACTATGACCAACGAGTAGTAGAAGGTGCACTGTTTACTGTCCGTCCCTAAAAAGTGAAAAAGAATTATATGATGTCAGGACTGTCTTTCGTAAAATGCTCAGCCATTTTCTGATTTTATCACTTGTTGGGTACTAATTTATTTTATTCATGCTGCTCTCACTGAGTGTCATTTGTAAACTCTCTGTTCTGCTTCAGTATTTCTGGTAAAGGTATCCTGTCTGGACATGCTGATAGGACAGTCGTGCGCTACTTCTTCGATGATGAAGGCTCAGGGGAGTCTCAGGTACCCATGACCACATACATTTTATTACATTATATACATATTTATTCTTATTATTATTTGACCATTTATAAACTGAATATACTTGTTTTTCATTTTTAAGCCTCTGCACCAGTGACAGCTGTGGCTAGAGACATTATGTCATTACGTGTATATTCAAGTTCTCCATCAGTCTGTCCATTTATCTATCACATTCTTGTGAACATGATGTCTCATGAAAACCTGGAACAAATTTCTTCAAATTTGACACAAATTTTCACTTGGATTCAAGGATGAACTGGTTAGGTTTTGGTGGTTAAAGGTCACTGTGACCTCATAAAACATGATTTTGGCCCTAACTCAAGAATCCATTCATTATGGCTGTACCTGCTTTATCCTGCAGAACTTCACAGGGTGCTGGAGCCTATCCCTGCTGCCAGTAGGCGAGAGGTGGAGCACATGTCATCACAGTGCTAACAGAGAGAGACAAACAACCATAAATGTAGTTTTGAGGGTTTTGAAAAGTGCATTTGTCTCATCCATGTCCACTCACACACTTCATGCACTCTGTTGCAGGGTAAGCTGCTGATACACCCGTGCCCACCCTACGCTCTGGCCTGGGGTGCAAACAGCATCATGGTGGGCGGCTGTGACAAGAAGGTGGTGGCCTACGGCAGAGAGGGTCACGTCCTGCAGACTTTCGACTACAGCCGTGACCGAACAGAGAGGGAGTTCACCGTGGCCGTCACCAGTCCCAGCGGGCAGTCTATCGTGTTTGGCAGCTTTGACCGGTCAGTGTAAACCGGTCTCTCCATTACAGCACAGATCAGTTGTCAACACTGTTACACATGAGCTCAAAGAGACACTTCTGACACCGTTTCCACCTGAGAGTGACAAGCTGTCTTTCCTTCTGATATTCTTCCAGGTTACGGGTGTTTAACTGGGCTCCGAGGAGAGGCGTGTGGGACGAAGCCAAACCTAAAGAGATTGTCAACCTCTACACCATCACCAGCTTGGCCTGGAAGAAAGACGGATCACGCCTCTGTGCTGTAAATACTTAACCTATCACAGTATTTTAGTTTACAGCATGGCCTTAACACCACCCTGCTGTTAGTATATACATGGGAAACTCTTAAGTAACCTGGCTTCTGACTTAAATTACTCTCGCACTAAAACATTAAATAATAAATAAGGACGTACGATTCTAAAAAAGAACAAGTAATCATATGCTGTGTGTGTCTTGACAGGGGACACTGTGTGGAGGAGTGGAGCTGTTTGACTGCTGCCTGCGAAGAACCATCTATAAGAACAAGTTTGAGATGACCTATGTTGGTCTAAGCCAGGTAAAACCAGTCAGACAACAAGAAAAAAAAAGAAAATGAAATAGCTGTCTTAACTTAAAAAAACAAAAACACACTCATTCTTAATTTCACAAAAATTGGCAAAACAGTCCAAAAGAGCAGAGCACCAAATAAGCAATTTCAGCTGTCACTTTGCTCTCCGTCTCTTGCCAATTAGCAGATGATATGAAACTGAAAACTACCCAGTTGATTGTCTGAGAGCTGCGATTCAGATTTAATGAATTCAAGTGCAAGAAACAGCCCAGTACCTCGAATTCATGATTAAGAAAGGGGCGGCAGCAATTGAAGCTCTGGAAACAATCATCCAGTCTTTTGTTTGCCTGTTTTGTATTCAGATTTTTTAATTAATTGATGAGTTGAACGTAACCGAAAATGGCATTTACAGGGAACAATGTAGCTGCGGTAAATACAGATCCTTTCTTTTTTTTTCTTCTTATTTGCATGTGCTTGTATTTGCTAGTTCTTTGAGGGAAATGTGAATATAGGTCTTTCATCATTCCTGAAAACAAATACTGTGGTATTATTTGTACTATAACCTGTAGAAAAAATCTGTAATCATAAAAAAACTATCCTAAGTTAATTAAGTCATGAATCGATGTTAATAGAGAAAAATTCCAACTGATGAGATTCTGATTAAGAAATCAATTTGCTCATCTAATGAAGCAGTGAGAGAGCTGTAATTACAGTTCCCAGGCGGGAGTTTATTAATGAACATCTTTCTTGAAAAACTTAGATTTTCTATTGTGGTTGTGTCAGCTGGTTGTTCCGGCAACCAAACTGAGCTGAATGACTGACTGGTGTTTTAAAGAGGCAGGAGAATCTATGTGTATATTTACTGTATGTAAATCTATCATCTCTCAACGACACAGTTTATTTAGCTTTGCTTTACTGATGCATGAATTTCAAAAAAATTCAAGAACACTCTTTTTACTCAAGTGGAACTAGAGTGTGCAATTCTTGGAGAAATTGCATAGTGATTGCTGCTACCGCTGTCTATTGTCTATGGCTTGTTTGTTTCAAAAAATACTAATAATACTTAGTTCATACAGAAAGAACAACTCAAAGTGCTTTACGCCAAGAAAAGAGAATGAAATACAATGAAACAATCAAACACTTAAATAGAATGCATACACTAGTGATAAAACCAAAGTCAGTAACATAGAACTTTATTAGTTACACACCCTCAAGAGCACTGTGATCATCCACTGCTGGGTTATTGGAGGTTCCCAGAAACAGCAAAAAGAAAATCGGTGATGCAACCTTTGTTAACTATGCCCCAAAGCTAGGGAACGCAATACCTCTAACACTAACACTAACCCTCAGGGAAGCCAACTCACTAGATCTTTTTAAAAGAAACCTTAAGACATATCTTTTTACATTAGCCTTTAAACTGACTTAGATGTGCAGACTTAGGGGCAAAAGCTGAGGAGGATAGTGAGGGAAAGGCAGTCAGGCCTCCACCTTCAGCACCCTCTATACTTCTACCCCCTACCCGAACCAGGGTCTGTATCCCCACCCCACTTTTCTTGGTGCAGTTGGTGTGAGGCAGGGGTAGGTGATGGTAGTGCTGTTTGTGGTAGTGAAGGCAAGGCGTATAAGCCTTTGTTGTTAATGTTTTAAGTGTTACTTTGTAATATTGCGGATGTTTCCTTGTTGTAAAGTGCTTTGAGCTGCGAACCTTGTATGAAGGGCGCTATACAAATAAAGTTATTATTATTATTATATAATAAAAAGACAAGAGTCCTTAGTAGAAGTAATAAGTCTGATACCAATAGATTACATGAAACTACATAAAACTGACATGAATGCCAGACTGAAAAGAAAAGTTTTATGGTTTTGTTAGAAGCTGTCTATTTAATCAGATGCTCTGACCTCCTTTGGAAGGCTGATCCAGAAGTGAGGCCCAGTGTCATAGAATGCAGCATCCCTGTATGTCTTTGCCTTCAGTTTATTGAGAAGACATGCTGCTGCATTTTGGATCATCTGAAATTAGTTTGAAGATTTCTTTGAAAGGCCAGAAAACAGACAATTACACTACTCAAGTCTTATTGGAATGAAAACATAAAGCATGTGTGCAATATGTCTGAAGTGGCAAAATGCTTTTCTAGTGTTGCTTGTGACCAAGGATTTCACCTTCATTTAACAAGGAAAAGTCTCTCTCAGATTAGGAATACCTTTTATTAGAGTGTCCCAGACAAGACAGGTAGCAGCACGGTAACAGGTTACAGACATAAGCCCAGCCAGTGTGAGTCCATCATAACTTGTACATCTAACTGTGTCTGCCTCCAAGTCCCATAAAGTTGCTTTGGATTCATTTGGTGAGATCAGCTCTTTGAGATTTATTCAATTTTGCAACTGATTTAAAACAAAAGGAGCAGCGTACTTAAATGCCCTTTTCTACAACCCAGTGCGGGCTTTGTGAACAGATAGCAGGAACAAATCCTGGAAGCAAAGACAAAAGATTCCCATGTGTGAGTGTGAGTATCACACGAATGACTGCCAGTCCTCCTCTGAAGTGATATAAACATGACTGTGTCTGAGTCTGTGTGGAGTTGACAAGAAAACCTCTAAAAGTAATTAACTGCTGAAAAACTCCTGAGTTTCTCCTGTGAAAAGTGTTTGTACATGTAAGTGTCTTGTATGTAGTGTGTAAACAGTATGTAGCAGCAGTGTGACAGACATGCCAGTAAAGCGTTCATAAAGAGCACAGAGACCAGAGAAGCTGCTAATTACTAAACCCCCATTCCCTCTGTGTGGCCAGATCATTAAGGATGTCATGGTGATGGTACCTGCAGCATTCCCCCTGAGTCAGACGGAGATTTGGTTTGATGTACCCCTCAAACTCTAGCTATTAAGTCAGAACTGTAGCTCCTACTGCCAAAGTTTTACCACTATGGGCGCTCCTAGACTTTACTGAACACATCAGTGTTTCATTTGTGTTCCTAGGGTAAAAAACGTGGAGAATGGAGCAAGTTTGAAAAAAGGGTTGTTTCTGTTTTTCTCTGAAAGTCTAGGTTTCAGTTTGTATTGCATCTGTGAGGCAGTTGGATGGTGTTCTTGTCTTTCTGAGCCTTATAGGAAAAACTCTGTCAGGTTACAGAGTTGTGTTGTGAAAGAGAAGACAGCTTTTCCAGCATCTGATGGTTGATGATGCCTGTAGAGTGAAAATCCTGGTAAAAGAAGTGAGATTGGAGCTTTCTTCCCATTCACTTGAACGGGGATTCTTACCGACTTATCGTTCTGTGCAGCAATCCCAGCAGATGTTTTTCTCTCTTCTTCCAGGTGATAGTGAGGAACCTCTCTACAGGAACTCGGGTCGTCCTCAAGTCCTACTACGGTTATGAGATAGAAGAAGTCAAGATCATGGGGAAAGATCGCTACCTGGTGGCTCACACCTCAGATACTCTTCTGTTGGGAGACATGCTGAGGAATAAATTAAGCGAGGTAGTACTGAACATACCCAGTGTCTAATAATACAACATACTTGCTGATAGATATGCTTCACATGTAAATACTAGTAAAAATTAGTGACAGTATTATGGTGTAATAAGAGCATGTGGGCCATTTGGCAAATGTAAACTCTGCCCTGGCACATTGTTCCTTGTTTCCCTCCCTCAGTTCATGGAGGTGGGCTGCTCACCTTCTCTACTATTTGTATCAGAATGTTAATCCTGCATCCTCTCTCTGCTCTCAGGTGCCTTGGCCTGGTTCTGGGGGAAATGAAAAGTTCTTCTTTGAAAATGAAACAGTAAGTACACACACGTACCTTTGACAAACCTAGAAGCTTTTCTCATGAAAAAATTTGTAAACTGATCTACTTTTAGTGAGTAGCACTGCCAAGGAGAGCAAAGGCCTGTTGTTTAGTGAAACAGAATTCCCTCTGCCAAGGAGGTTGTATTTCAGGTTCTGTCTTGTTGTGCCTAAAACCACAATCCCCACTGTGTTGTGTTCACTGCTCTGTTTTATTTGAATACATTTTATGTTTTCAGGTGTGCATGATTTTTAATGCTGGAGAGCTGAGCCTGGTGGAGTACAGCAGCAACGAGATCCTGGGATCAGTCAGGACAGAATTTATGAATCCACACCTCATCAGGTGGGCAGTTACTCCTAATTATACCAACGCATCTTATCAAGTCGTTTCATAGGAACACCTAAACCGGTTTGTTCTGTTCCAAATAACAAACGTAAAAACACTCAGACAGACGTTACTGATCTATTAATTGTAAAGTTGAATTGTGAAATTGTAAAAACTCCAGATTTACAACCACAACAGATCCCAGTATAAAAATGCAGCCATTTCATGAGCCCAAGTAACACATTTTCTTTTCTTTATTTTACATTTTCTAGTTGCTTGAGCACATTTGTGACCGTTGAGGTTCAAAATAGTCTAACACAGCTTTTACAGAAACAGTGAATAAATCACACCAATCATTATGCATTTTGGCATTTTTAAAAAGGCCCTTTCTGCACTTTCCAATTTTGTGTTGTTCAAACATGCATTACCTGTTTTTGCTTTTGAAGACAGTGTAAAACTCCTGTCCTGTCTCATCCTTTGTTTCCAATGGACAACAAGACAAGTGAATATACATGAAAGTAAAATAAAGTCTCAGCTAACATTGACCCTGATCATTCCCAGTGATTACATTTCCAGCTCTGTCCATTAGATGGCAGTATTGAGTTTTGCAGAAATCCCAGTATCATAGAGAGGACAGCACTGAGTCAGTGAGACAGCTACTCAGCACACATCCATGCTAATGTATTCAGACCTGTCAGAAGTGTCAGGACTGACAGCCCCTCGGTGACTGACTAATGGCTGTTGAGGCGAGCAGGTTTCAGAATCCTCTGACTGCTGCTCGCCTCTGGCTGGACACTGGAGCATGACAACATCATGACCTGGTGTGTCCTGGGATTTCAAGTATGAAGACCAGCAGCTGAAGCCAATTATTCTGAGCTGATGCTGGATTTATTACGTACATGTTAAAACACATGTTGTTGAATTCAGTCATATTACACTGACCTGTATTGTTGTAATGGTTTGCATGTCTGTGTTTGTGTGTCTAGTGTCCGACTAAATGAAAGGAAGCAGAGGGGAGTTGAGGACAACAAGAAACTTGCTTATCTGATTGACATAAAGACCATCGCTATTGGTAAGGAACAAGATGTGTGTGTGTGTGTTATGAACAAGGTCATATGTGTAAATACAATAATACAGACACACATCAGGATCAGTGTTCCCTTCAGTTTTTATTAGCAATATTTAGAACAAGCACAAGGTTTCCTCATGCGGAAATATTTTGTGCTGATATTCAATATCTAAAGGTCCATCATTATGTCCCTACACAGGCGACAAGCAGTGCTGGAGGCATTTTGTCTTCAGGTTGTCCATCCATCTGTCCAATTCTCGTAATATCTAATGAACGCCTTGAGGGAATTTCTTCAAATTTGTCACAAACATCCACTTAGACTTAAGGATGAACTGGTTAAATTGTGTCGGTCAAAGGTCAAAGATCGAGATCACTGTGACCTCACAAAGGTAGTTTTTGGCCATAACTCAGGAGTTAATCTGCTAATTATGACAAAATTTTATACCATTTTCTCATCGGATAAAATGATAACGCTTTATCATTTTATCCTATTTTAGGACCATTCCTTTTGACCTTTTTAGAGTCAACAGTTCAAAAGTCAACTTTTCTGTGACATCAAAATACTCTCCAAAGACACTTTTCTGGCTATTATTTAACACAATACCTCAGGAACAGACAGACAAACACAATACAATGATGTTAACTGCAGATTGACTGGTTGGTGGAGGCATACAACCACGAGACGGTAATTGTGGTTCCCTACAAAAACACACTTAAGAGCAAAGCTTTTTCAGCCGTCCTACCAGACATTTTCATTGATCTTGGTCTTGCTAACATTCTATTGTTCACTGCTGACAGTCTGTAGGGTGGGTTTTACTGCTTTAAATGCCACATGCTTTACACTAAAGGTTTGTGATGATGCTGTTTTTATGCCTCCACACCGGCAACAGTCGTACCTCAGCAACCCCCTGTACACTCCCTGACAGACATAAACATAATTCCTGGTTTCTCCTTTAATGCCAGCTGTAGTTTTGAATCTAAAATGGGTGATATTTTCTGGTTCCAAGAACAGCTTGGTGAGAATTGTCAGTACCTGACCAAGTAAAAGTGAGTCATCAGTTCTGATCAACAACCCTGTCGACTCTTGCGGATTAAGATGCACTGTGACCATCATTACATTTTTCTCCATGAATCATTTAGTTTATCTTGTTTTACACAGGAACTCAGCCAGACTATATGATTACTGCCTATAATTTTAAACTCCTAAACTTCTAAAACTACAATAATTGCAGGATCAGGCAATTAAACTGTATAACGTTCATCCAAGTGGGTGATACTACATTTTAATTAAAAAAGACTGTATAGGCCCCACATGTCAGCAGACTAATATCAGCTCAATCCCAGTGCAGGTAAGTTTTGAAAGTAGAGAAACTGCTCCCTCTGCCCGATAGAATGATGGAAAATTACATATAATAACTGATCTTGAATAAAAGGCCAATTTTAGCCAGACGCTGGCAGTCTGACTGCTGCTCAGTTAATCTGTCGGTTCTTTCCTCCCCTCAGTGGACTTGGCCGGAGGCTACAATCTGGGAACCATCAGCCATGACTCCAAGATTGACTGGCTGGAGCTCAATGAAACCGGACGCAAACTACTGTTCAGGGACAAGAAGCTGCGGGTGAGAATAAAACGTCAGCACCTCAAGGGATTGAAAAAGTGGAAACAATGAGATAGAGACCTTGAGGCATGAAGGCAGAGGGGCCAAATGATAGACAAGACAATGATTAGTAATGTAGCAAGTAAAGTAGAAAAATCTGTCCTTGGTTGGGGCATGTCTGCAGTTATAGCCCCGTCACTCACCCAAAACATGCCTTGTGGCTCTCTATGGAACCATCTTCATCGTCCAGGTACCATGATGGGAAGTCAGAAGAAATATGGGTGCCCTTTGCAAAATGGGAACAACATAGAATCGTTTAGATGGTTTACAGCAGTGATTACAAATGCTTTTTGGTCTTTTACCCGTTAAAACAAAGCAATGTCAACTTTCCATGTTTTATTAAAATAACTGTTAAAGGCCTGAAGAAGAAGCATCTGAACATTCTGCTTTCTGTATTCGTAATTGTCTGACAACCTCTCCCTCAGAGGGCATCCACCACTGAGTTTAAAGCCACTTATTCTAGCATGATGTCCACATTCATGTTTCACAGTGAACATGGTTTTATATTAGAGTCAGATTTCAAAGAATGTATAAAAATAGAACCTAAAAAGAGAAGCAACTGTATAATTCTTTGTTCTTTAAAATGACCAAATACAGAGAATTAGAATTATAGAATTACAGTATACAACAGCATTATCACTTAAATGTCCAATAATTCAAAATTGTATCACCTTACAGTACTTGGATTACTTCAAAGTTGAACAGCAGAATATTTTATAACATTAAGAAACAACCATTTACATTTACCATACTAAAAAAAACAGGCCCCACTTAAGTGATCTGAGTACAGATGTTATTTCCAATCATTGTAATTGCATGGACATGGTTATAAAATGACCTGTGAACACCAGAACTTTCTCAGTTTTGGACCTATAGTCTGTGTCTATCTGCATGTCTGCATCATGGCTCCACATGGAAAAGAGTTACCAGAGGAAACGGACAATCTGATTATGAGATTTGACAAAGAAAGAAAAAGATATAGGAAGATCTGTGACCAACTTAAAACCAGTCAATTAGTTCCACAGTTGCAGAAGTAATCAGGAGTTATAGAATTAGTCATAGTACCACTAATTAGAGACATGTTGGTCATCGTCCTTAAACGAGGGCACAGATAGTGTGCTGTCTAACCAATCTAGCTCTGAAAAACAGATGAGCAGATGGGCTTAATACTGGGCTCAAGGGTTATGAGAGTTTCTGTGACAGCTCAGACAGTAGGAAGGACATTGCATAACAACCTCTATGGATGGCATTGAAGAAAAAAAGAACTATTTCTCATTCTCTGGAAAAAAAAAACTGCAAGATTAAAAAGAAGCCTGATAAATATCCTTTTTTTCAAGTGACCTCAAGATAAATTTGTTTGGCTCAGATGGGGTCCAGCATGTTTGGCGTGAACCTGCCCAGGACTGCCACAGTGAATGCATAGTCCTGACAGTGAAGCACAGAGTTGAGAGTGTGATGATAAGAGGCTGCATGAGTGCAAAAAGTGTTGGAGAGATGACATTTACAAATGGCACCATTAATGTCTGTGAATATACCAAAATACTGTCTGACAAGATGATTCACAGTCTGCAGAAGTTTGGCAGAGAAGGAATATTCTATCATGATAATAATCCAAAATCAAACAAGGGGTTCTAAAGAACAACAAAGTGAAAACTGTTACCTGGCAGAGTGTGCTGCCTGGCTTGAATCCAGTAGAACATTTTGGGGAATTTTAAAGGGAAAGGCAGAGAAACACAACCTCTTCAGCAAAGAGCAGCTGGAAGAAAAAAGATCTTGCCAGAAATGTGCAATGTGCGTGTAGATTCTCAGTCATCCAGGTTGTGGTAATCGTAGGAGCTTCAGTAGAAATCAACTGGACTTGTCTTGTAGGTTCTTGAAGATGTTTCACCTCTCATCCAAGAGGCTTCTTCAGTTCCTCCAGTTCAGTTCAGAAGTGAAGAACTGAAGAAGCCGAGAATGAAAGAAGGTGGAATTATGAAGTATTGAAAAAATAAATCAGGATTTTCATTAACCTGACTTGTATTGGATTAGATTTATACTATAGGGCCTTATAGCAACCAATAACGTTATATTATGTTATTGGCCTAGCATTAAAGAAATCCTTTGAAAATGTAATAACTGCAGCTGATAATGTAATAATACATCAACAGGACTGCATTTACTGGAAATAACAGATTTTTTTGGCAGTTTTTGTGCATCAAAAATAGGTCTAGTGGATGGCATAGTGGTCATATTCATTCATCAAGGATATGTCCCATGTAGCTCTGGTTGTAAGAGCCAATTTGAGAATTATTTGTACAAAATCTAAGAATCTTTAGAATAGTGTTTATTTGCTTAGGTATGTAAATTCATCATTTCATGTCAGTGCCTCTGTTGGATGTTACATTGTCAAATGAATTTACCACATTTTGTTTCTTGAGAACATTTCATTAAAACTTTGTTCAAACATTTCTCAAGGAAAAGCGATTCAGTCCTCACTTCAAACTGTATTTAAATAGCTGGACTGGCTCTATAATGACACTTAACTCCAATATACAACACAGAACATGAACACTCATTTACAAATGTAAAAAAAAACCTGAAGAGTATTTTGTACGTTATTGGCTCAAAAACGTTATTACATTATTGGCAAGTTATTGGCTTTATTACATTTAAAATGGCCAAAATGATTACGTTATTGGTTGCTGCAGGCCTGGTTTATATAATATAGTAAATTTAAACAGTTAGTTTTTAATTTCACATACAACATTCCCTACTATTCAACTCAGTGGTAGTAAAATTACTGAAAGGTGACACAATGTTGAATCATTTGACATTTAAGTGATATTGCACATGGGTGTACTCACTTCTGTTGTATACTGTGCATGAAAGAACAAAAATATTTTGAGCTTCTTTTGCATCATTTACCTTTCTTGCCTAACACAATAGTACATTTGTAGGAATATCTTCTTTTCAGTACCTAATGTCCATTATTTCACCTAAGTGGGCAAACACTATTTCACTCTCATACACCTCATTATGGAAACAAAAAACGTTTAGCAAAAATGTAATTGTTCTTCCCGTTGCATGTAAGAGGGTGCTGAGATCCACAGAAACCTTGTGTGCAGGATGAGAGTGGCAGGGAGCTGTTGTCAGTTGTTGCCCCAGGGTAATGAAAGAGTTTGATGTTTGAGCCTTGGGGCAAAGACATGGAGAACTCAGATAATTGGGAATCCCTCAACGGAGTCGAACTTTTCACTGTAGTTTGACTCACTATGGCACATAATGACATTTTATGAATGTAATGTTCAAGTCTTTTCGTATGTACAAAATGAATTTTATTGGGTCTGAGTGTGAAATATTTATGTGCACTTTAAAAGAAGATAAGGAATGGAAAAGTTTGACGGTCATTAGGGCCACAAAAAAATCTCAGTAATCACTGTAAAGTTGTGTATTTCTTATGCAGACTGAGATTTCCACTTTATATTTCAGCATCTTTCTTTCCTTCTGCACTGGTCTATTTCAAAATCTTTATCTTTTATTCTTCTGATCTGTGCACCTTCTAGCCACTGTTAATGAATTGCTTGAAAGTACCTTGCACCTTTAGGACTGGTATTGCAAGAAAATTGGATGTGCTACATCACAGTGGCTTCTTAACTAGATGAAATTTAATTCAATATACGAGACAATCATGGAGAAATTTCATTTTTCCTCTTTTTCCAACAGTAAGAAATCAGAAAAAGTCAAGTTGTATAACAAATGTTTCTTTAATTGGAACTCGCTTTCAAGTGAACTTATCAACAGGCTGTGTGTCCTCATTGCATTTTAAGTTGGCCAGCTGAGCTCCAGGGTGAAACTATAGACGGAGCATTATTAAAAATTGGTGGGGGGGAGATATTAAGGTAGCTGATTACAACAGCAGGAGGTCCGTCATACTCGCACATACATATTAAGTGCTGCGGGAGCCTCTGTAGCTTATACATTCCATAATCTCATCTCATCAAGAGCACAGTAGAATAGATTGCAGTGTGAGTAATTCACGTGGAGCTGGTGGAAGTTAATCAACTTTGTTCAAGTCAAATGAGTTTAACTATGCTAATGTAAACTTCCCAGGACTGGGAGCTAACAAAGTCTACCTTCCTTCCTTTTTTTATCCCCACGTATCAAACATTAAAATACAAAAAGGTCGCACGTTAATCCATGTAATAATCTTTCCAGATGTTGCAGCATACAGCGTACGATGAAGGAGAAATGTCATCCAGAGTTACGATGTTTAACGCAAAGGGATGGTGACTAGAATAAGAAGCTACATGAGGAAGTATAGTGGCATACGATCTTAATGCTTGATAGAGAAACGTCTTTGTCTGTCATTGATTTCCAAAAGCTCTTTAATTTCCCATTTAGCGTTGACATTTTGGGAAATATGTTGAATTGCTGTCTTGCAGAAACTTCCATCAATACTCCTGTGTGTCCTTTCAATATAAAGCTCCAGTCAAAAGCCAGTTAACTTAGCTTAGTATAAAGATTTGAAACGGAGAAATAGCTAGCCTGGTTTTGTCCAAAGACAACACAGTCTGTCAACCAACATCTCTAAATATCGCTGATTAACATGTTATATTTGATTATTTAAGGCATTTAAAATCAGGGTGGATTTCAAATCTAATACATTTCCAAATTTAACTTTTCCTACTTATTTCAACTTTGCAAAGTTATGTTTACTGATTGAATATGAATTTAAAATCAAATTCAAGGGCCGCCGTTTAGCTCACTGAGTTAAGGCGATACCACGTGGGCTCAGTCCCTTTGCAGCGGTCATGAGTTCGAGTCCAGCTCAAGACCATTTGCTGCGTGTCACTCTCCTGTCTACCCCCACTTTCACTCTGTCTCTCTACCAATAAAACGGAAAAACTCTCCCCCAAAAAATACATTAAAAATTTTTAAAAAAAGAATTAAAGAAGCTTTATCGTTATTGTGCTGCAGTGCAAGACGATAATAAAACGAAAATTTTAACTCACTCCCTGAGTAAAGACAAGTTCTGTAAAACAACATTGGGTCAGCCAAGGTGGTTGCTTGACCATCTCAGAAATCTGTATAAACTTTCTAGGAATGATCTTTAGCATCTGAAACTGACATCTGCCTATTTTTTAGCTGAAATTCCAACATTTTCTTAATTTTTCACCCAATGGACATTTTCAATAAATCTCTCGCGAGTTGGAAATTGAACGAGATGCCACTTTCAGACGTCCATATCTCTTGGAGTATAGGTCCCAGAGTCTTCAGATTTTCAGGAGATGTTCAGAAGTTTCTGGTGAATGGAGAGAATGCAGCAAATTCTTCTTCTAAGTGTTATTGTGAAAATAATATCAAAGCAAGCATGACATTACACATGCTTGCTTTTATATGTTAGTAGAAATGGGAGTTATTGCCAATCAAAGCTGACACAGGTAAAAAAGTACTTGATTTCCAAACAGCCAGATGGACATCTTGAATCGTGAATAGGCTGATGAAATTTGGGATAGTAAGAGATTGAAGTATCATGTACTGGTGTGCCAAGTTTCAGTATCCTTCCATGTTCAGAATGTGCTGCATTCTCTCCATTCACCAGAGACTTCTGAACATCTCCTGAAAATTTGAAGACTCTAGGACACATTCAAATTATGAAAATGTTGGAATTTCAGATGCCAAAGATCATTCCTACAGAGTTTCAGCAGATTCTGAGATGGTCAAGCAACTGACCTCGCCTAATCTCACTGAGTTGACATGGCATGACCCCATTGCAAAACGTCTGTAAATAAGGCATTCTCTAATGTTGACGGTCTATAAAAGATATTCTCAAAAAGGGTAACAATAGGGCATGAACTGTGTCAGAATGGCTAACCTTCGAATTGAATTTCATTTTTGCAAAGCTGAATAATTTGCAAGGAGCCAAGTCTAGTGAGTTGGGCGAGCGGGGAGTGACTAATATGTTGTTGTGGAAGTAAAACTCTGCCTTGACACAAATTATGAAGGAAACAACTAGCATGTTCCTGGTGATCCCGACTCAATGCAGCTTACCCGGTTTTGGAACTCGCAGACTCTTCCGTTCTCCATCCTAATGATTACCCTTGACATGAAGGTTGGATCATCCCGACTGCTGATTGACACAAAATATAGTATTTGTTCTCTTCTCCAGTTTTTGACCCATGGAGACGTATCAGTGGTCACAAAAAACACACATATCATGGAGTTAAGTGGCCTCCTGACTCTTGAAAGTCAGTCGTGATGCTCTACAAACAGTCCCAGTACTTTATTAATTTCATCTTGCATGTGAAGTACTCTGACCATCATGTTGAATTGCATGTTGGATGACACTAAAGCTTTGCTGTGGCTCTCAAAAGACACCTTCTCTGTCCACTGGATGGTACATTTTGATTGTAATATCATTTTTAAACTTGCCCATTCCATTTCTCTTACTTTATTTTTAACGTGCTTTCTTTCTCTCTTTCTCCAGGATCATGACTTCTTCCAGCATTTAGAGATGCACATGCGCTCTGAGTTTCCTCCACTTTGTGGCCGAGACCATCTCAGCTTCAGATCCTACTACTTCCCAGTCAAGGTTGGTGATGTTCTAACATGTCTGTGCTTATTTTGTAAAGATCTCATGCAGTCCGTCTCCTGTTTTTGCAGCACATATAAACTGTCATTTTTGTGTTCTCTGCTCCAGAATGTGATCGATGGAGATCTGTGCGAGCAGTTCAACAGCATGGACCCTCACAAGCAGAAAAGCGTTGCAGAGGAGCTGGACAGAACGCCACCCGAAGTCTCCAAGAAACTGGAGGACATTCGCACTCGCTACGCCTTCTAATAACACACACACACACACGCACACCTTCACACAGCAACACATTCATTCTAGGAACACACATGAAGCTGTGACACACAAATTCTGCTGAGCAACCCTTTGTCCCCATCAAGGATTCAGACTGACGGTGTCATGCGGTCGACAGCGAGCAGACACGCTGTACTACATGGAAACACACCAGAAGCCACACTGTCTGGTCGCTGTCTTGCATCGGCCACCTGTGACGCAAATTACAGTCACCTCTTTCCCAACGCTGCAATTACCTGCAACGAGAAGCGCGGAGCGTTCACCCACACAGCTGCGTTTACAGAAATGCCCCACATGCATGTTCACCGAATGAAGCGATTACTCAGAATCCAGCTGTCAGCGTTTGACACCTCCTCTGTGCTGTTTGTCAGCAGAAACCACACACAGACACCGTTACATGGAAACACGACGAGTCTCAGCTCTTTTAAAACCTCTAGACGGTGTTGCAGCAGTTTTTTTTCACACGTACAGCCGTGACAAAAGAATTCATAAGCAGCTTTGTCATCTGTGCACATTAACGTACTGAACTGATCTATCACCGTCTTTGAGCGAGTGAACACATTTAATTTAAAGACCTTTTTTTTTTTTTTAGATTTCCCCAAGTAGTAGTTATCCCCCTGATGTACACCAAGTGTGGAGATTGATTTCATGCTGTCTGGACAGATGAGGCATGCGTGCCTGGCGATATTTTTGTGTCTGTAACGGGTTATTTAGAAAGAAGTATTTCATTTTGCGTGTCTTCTGACTTTGATCTCAACAAAATGATGTTTTTATATGGTGTGACTGTTTTTAGTTGTAATAATTAGAATCATCTGTTATGATACGAATACCATGATCCCAGATGGTATCATCGCATCTTCCTCAGCCCCTTAACCCTACCTGTCTTTTTGAGCTCATTAAAGCATATTGCTTACTCGCAGCCAAACAGAAGCTGACCTCTAAACCGAGTCCAAGCTTCGGGCCACGGTTCAAGAAGTGTTGCCATACTGTGGCATTAGACAAACGGGTACACGCAGACTAAATAAGTGGGTGGAAAAATACTGCAGGTTTGCACTGGGTGTTGTTCTTGTCAGTCCAGTAAATTCCCAACCTCAGCCACAGACATAGCATTCCACGGTAGTCACAGAATTTCGGGGTTTGTGGGACAGGGGCAGTGGTCTGTTTTTGTAAATAAAGTTGTTTTTGTACTTTATAAAACAATGTTTGTGTGTCATTTTTCTGCCACAGTGTGTGTTCAGAGCCACCGCTCAGCCGAAGGATCTGTGAATGAGTTTGTCTCAATCATTAACACATTAGAGGCTCCAAATTAAATGCTGCTGGTTAAAAATGTAGTTATTTTAGGCAGAATAATGTCAGTATTGAGCAGTGATCAGCTCAGTTTCTGCATATTTAAGTCTTGAGTGCAGTCACAGTGTAAAAGTGCTGAACTGGACAGATGTGGAAACGTTGCTGCAGCAAAGCGAACCAGTCGTGTCGAGCTGTGATTCAAATGACAAACAAGATGCGTTAAGTTATTTAATTAGTTTTAAAAGTGCTGGAATGTAAAGTTTGTCATATTCGGACACACCAGGGAGCTGTTTCTGGTTTAAAGAGGTGCAGGTTTTGGCTTTTTTTTGTATTTATTTTAAAAAATTGAAACGTTCAGCTTTTTTGAACATCTGTTAAATTTCTCGCATTATATCAGGGATGGGCAACTTCGGTCGACGAGGGCCACTATGCTGCATGTCTTAGATGTCTCCCTCTTCCAAGACACACCTGATTCAAATGATCAGCTCATCATCAAGCTCTGCAGAAGCCTGATAACGATCCTGATCATTTGAATCAGGTGTGTTGGAAGAGGAAGACATCTAAAACATGCAGGATAGTGGCCCTCGAGGACCGGAGTTGCCCATCCCTGCATTATATGATCAGTAACAGTTTATCTGTACAATAAATGTGAAGCTGCTGAGCTTAAGATCCAGACTAGGAGTGGGAGAAAACAGCCTAATGAGCATTTTGTCTAGCAGCGCCTCACTAAGCTCACTAATTAACACATAACTTGGAGCTTACAGTGATTATGGTTGAGATATCATGGGAGTTGACTGCTGATGCTTTGAATTTCTTTCATATTTTAAAAACCCTCAGCTTCAGTTTGGAAAAAAAACAATTGTATAAAATCAGTTGGTAATTCCATATTTTATTGTAATATGTTGAAAACCTACGTACAGTACCATTTGAGGTATTTATATGAACCTCTAAATCGGGTGTCAAATCCTGGTCCTCGAGGGCCCCTATCCTGCATTTTTTAGATGTCTCCCTCTTCCAACACACCTGATTCAAATGATCAGCTCATCATCAAGCTCTGCAGAAGCCTGATAACGATCCTGATCATTTGAATCAGGTGTGTTGGAAGAGGGAAACATCTAAGACATGCAGGATAGTGGCCCTCGAGGACCAGGAGTGCACCCCTGCTGTAGTGTCACCAAAATCACTGCAGCCATCACAAAGGAGCCAGTTGAGCTTAGCTGAGGAGGTCTCGGAGGGAATTCTGGTCGGGTTCTTGGGTTATCTTTGTTTTTGAGTGCGGGGTTAATGTTTTAGAGATCGTGTTTTTAGCGAGGATTGACAGTTCATAGCGGGGATACAC
>OMNN01089777.1:0-11067 GCA_900302755.1 Chromis chromis
CCAGTTTAAAACCTTCATTCTAGCCTGATTTAACCATTTCTTTACCACTTTTGATGTGTTTGGGCTCATTGTCTTGTTGAAACATCCAACTGTGTCCAAGATCAACCTTCTGGTGATGATTTTAGGTTTAAATCCTCCTTCTTCATTATTCCATTTACTTTGTGTAAAGCTCCAGTTCCACAGAGCATGATACTGCCATCTCCATGCTTGATGGCAGGCTTCTTGTAGGTGTTCTTGGGGTTAAAGGCCTCACCTTCTCTCCTCCAAACATATTTCTGCTCAGTTTTTGTTCCATCTGACCACAGAACTTTCCTCCAGAAGGCCTTTTCTTTGTCCATGTGATCAGCAGCAAACTTCAGTGGAGCTTTAAGGTTCTGCTTCTAGAGGAAGAACTTCCTTCTTCATGGAGCCTCTCAGCTCATGTTGATGTAAAACACTGTGGACACTGACAGCTGTGTTCCAGCAGCTTCTGATTCATTCAGACCTGCTTTTTGCTGATTCTTGGTTGACTCTTGACCATCCTGACCAATTGTCTCTCAGCAGCAGGTGATAGTTTGTGTTTTCTTCCTGATGGTGGCAGTAACACAACTGGACCATGAACTTTATACTGACAAACAGATGATTTTGGGATCTGAAGCTGCTTTGAAATGGCTCCAAGTGACTTTCTGACTTGTTCAAGTCAACAATTTGCTTTTCAGATCTTTGCTGATCTCCTCAGACTTTCCCACTGTCGTGTTTGAGTCTGAGTCTAATGAGTGGATCAAATGGGTTCTATTCAAATTGGCTCAGAGGAGTCAGCAGCTGTAGTCAACTGTAATCACTCACTAGAAGTTAAGAGGTCATGAAACTAAGAAAATTTGGTAAACACAACTTTCTACATCACCAAAACTGATCATTTAAGTTGCTGTATGTATATTTTTTTGATTCAGTCATATTTCCAGAAGACCTATAAAAAATCAATTTTGTGACAAAGATTCATGTGTTTCAATGATTCCATCATAGAAAATTCAGAGTTATAGGAGTCATTGGAAACTCAAGACGGTCATGATATACATGGACTTTACAAGTGGAAGGAAGCTTTACTGTACATATGAGATAAAATAGAAATCTTAAAACCAGCTGACTCTCCCTGTGAGCTGAGGATGGTGATCTTCGTGACATGTCGTCTTATTTCTCTAGTTTCTCGCTGCAACAATCAGATCCCTCCACCTCCGGTTTCTTCTTTCCTCTCTGAAGGAACCCGATGTATGTTTAAACATGAGGAAAAAGCTCCTGTGCTGTCACATTGCGCTGCTCTGCCTCATTTCCTTTTTGATAAATTCATCAGGCTGAATGTGTACAGCTGTAGGTGTTCCCTGAGTGGCTGCTTCGCGTTCATTAGCACCCGAATCGCCACCGCCGTCTCCATCGCACGCCTTCCCTTTCCCTTTCCCTGTGAAGCTGCTCTGCTTCCACACATTCAGGTGCTTCAGATGGGAAGCAATTAGCTGCACAGTATCTGCTCACTGACTCAACCTGAAGCATGAAATTTTAAGTAAATATATGTGTGTGGCATCCTGGAAACTGATCCAATCTTATAAAAAATGGATGCCGGGTGAAGCTCTCAGAGTGGAGCAATATTCCTCCCACAGACCGCCGCTCAACACTGTCATATCAGCTGCTAATGAAAGCCTCTCTGCAGCCAAAAGCTAATTCCCTCCACTGCCTCGACTCGAGCCCAACGCTGGCCGCCGTCGAGGCCTTATTTTGAAAAACGGAGCAGATTATGATCACGAATTACACCACAGAAGCTGCAAAAAAAATACATCCACATGCACGGCTCTGAAATAATTAGCGAATAAACAGAGAATTAAGTAATGCTGAGCTCTTTTGATAATCAATTAACCGTGTTTTAGTTAGATCTCGAGTATAATCGGCAGCTTCTCTGCTGCTTATTGGATTTGTTGCTTTTTTCTACTCTTAAATGATTGAAAATTAAGCTCTGTAGGATAAAAACAAGCGATTTAACAGCTTTTTATTCACGTTTTATATAAACCAGACTAGTTGTGATAATAATTAACCGACTAATAAGGCTGCAAATGTTGATTTTTCTGTCAGTTATTTCCTTTCCCTGATTTATTTTGATCAGGTTTCCTTGTTTACCTGCAAGAAGACTGTTGCTGGAGCTGCAGCTGATAATTATTTCCATTATGCATTAATCTGTTGGTTATTTTCTGGATGAATCAGTTATTAGAAATCACAGTAACAGGCTGTAAATAATTCAAGTGAAAAAAAGAAACAGCAGAGAAAGGTCTTTAAAATACAAACTGAAAACACACAACAGTGGTGAATGTTTATTACCAGACCAAGCTGGAATATGCTTGTTTATGGTCTATTTAGATCTGGTTTCTTTTGCACTGGTAGTTGTTTATCTGCAAGAAAGCTGCTGCTAGAGCTGAAAGCAATGATTATTTTTATTGTCGATTATCTTCTCGATTAATCTATCAGCTGTCTGTTGTACAAAATGTCAGAAAATGGGGAAAATGTCGATCAGTGTTTCCCAAAGATGACAAATGTCTTGTTCTGTCCAAAGATATTTCAAATTACTGTCTAAAGGAGGAAAGAAACCAGTAAATTATTTTACTAATTCTGCTGGAGGCGACCAAAACGGAGCTAGAAATCAGGATTCATTCATAAACGTTCTCAGACTGGCTTTGAATTGGAACTTTTTAGAATGGAGTTTGGTTGGAAGGTTCAATCAAGGGCTACAGCTAATCACTATTTTATTGTCAATGAATCTCTCGATTAGTTTCTGGATTAATCAGTTTGTTTTAGAATGTCAGAAAATGGCAAAAAATGTTGATCGATTTTGTCCAAAATAAATACATTTTTGTCAAACACAACTCAAACATTACAAAAATTACACAACAATTGTCCAAAATGGCAAGATAATTGCACAAAATGACTCAAATTTTGTCTAAAATGGCTAAACTTTTGTCCATAAATGTCGATCTGTGTCTCCTAAGATGACAAATGTCTTGTTTTGTCCAAAGATATTAAGTTTACTGTGACTTTTTTTGTTAAATAATTGCTCAAACCAATTATTAAAATAGCTGAATAATTTACGAGTTAATGCTAATCACTTGATGGTTGCAGAAACTAATAAGGTAAATAATCTTTAGCTGCAGCCCTATTAAATATATATTTGCATACATCGCTGTAATAAACTTCCCATAATAGAATGCTCATTTAAAAAAGTAATTACACTAATGATTACCTCACAGCTAAAGCATTCGGCTGCCTGCTTATTAAATTATTTTTCTGTTGACTCCGAAGCTTCGCCGACGCCAAGCAGAGCTAAGCCAACCTAATTCCCTGACTAGTCTGTACACAAAGACACAACTAATCTCCCATCTCAGTGCTGGCAAGACGGCCGAGCAGCCGACCTCATCGTGTCTGAGTAACTAAGTAAATGTCTGAGCTGTACTGAGTTAAAGAATTATGATGGAATTACTGAATTTTAAACCCCGTTATCGTAAAAGGGAAGGAAACTTATCCTGTTGTGTCGTGATGCTCATAGCTTTAGCGCTAACAACAACATTGTGAACATTATGCTGATAAAAATCATTGCAGCAGGAGACGGAGCCTTCATGAATCAGAACATCCCACAGATGCTTGATCAAATCGAGATCTAGAGAGTTTGGAGGTTGAGTTGACACCTGGAGCTCTTGGTCGTGTTCCTCTAACATTATTACAATGTTGCAAGAATCAAAATCCTGCAGAAAGAGGCCTTCAAGGAACACTGCTGCCATGAAGGGTGAAGTGTGCACATAAATGCAGGAACCAAGGTTTCCCAGCAGAATATCATCAACATCTCGAGCATTACACTGCCTCCACCAACTACAACCAGGTAAATGATGCACCTCACTGTCCACATGATGCAAAACAAAGTTCACTAGACCAGGTCACCTTCTTCCATTGCTCCATCATCTAGACCAGGGGTGCCCAATCCTGGTCCTCGAGGGCCACTATCCTGCATGTTTTAGATCCTTCCCTCTTCCAACACACTGGATTCAAATGATCAGGATCGTTATCAGGCTTCTGCAGAGGTTGATGATGAGCTGATCATTTGAATCAGGTGTGTTGGAAGAGAGAAACACCTAAAACATGCAGGATAGGGGCTCTCGAGGACCAGGATTGGGCACCCCTGATCTAGACCTAATGTCCAGGAAAGCTGAGATGTTCTGTGTATTCTGACTCATATTTACTACAGCTGAGATCAAGTTAAGATCGTGGATAGACGATTATTGTGGCTGATATTTGGCATTTTTCCCATATTGACTGATAATCCCTATATTCAATGCTCTACTTCTGGTCTGATGCAGCCTCCTCTCTCTGTCTGTCGTCATTCTGTATTCTCATTAATGTCTCTCAAGCAAAAAAAACTGAACAAGAAACACAAACCAGGAAATTAGCTCCTCTCACAGTGGCTAAGGCTACGCTAACGGCTAGCAGCTAAGTTAGGAACCACAGATTAACCTGAAACAGAGTCTGGAAAACATTAACTAATAATGCTTTAAGATCTGGACCTTAGTGGACAATAAAAGTCACAGAACAGTGAAAGATTAAGAAAACAGCAAACGGAACTGCATGAGCCAAACTGATCAATCCCAAATCAATCAATCAATCAATCAGCAGGAGAACATCATAGCATCCTGCTGCCTTATTAATGAAGAAGCCTAGTTATGAAAGACTGGTTCCTGCTATCAAATGCTGTTAAAGTAGAACATTTAATGTATATCAGTTCAAAATATTGGTTATTGATCTTTCTTGATGACGAACAATCGGCATCAGCCTTGAAAAACCCATATCGCAGTTCCCTCCCTACATCACTTAACCTTTGATGTCCATGATTCTGTCTCTGGTTCAGCACTTTTCTTTCCTTGGAGCACTTTTGGGAACACTCATGAGTAGTATTGTCAAGATACCAAGATTCTGGGGCGCCCCAATAGCCTAATGGTTATGCCGCGTGACCCAAGTGTAGAGGCGTAGCAGCTGTCTCTGGTTCGATTCCGACCTCGGGCGTTTACTGCATGTCCTTCCCCACTCTCTCCCGTTTCTGACTCTATCCACTGTCCTATCCAATAAAGGCATAAAAAAAAGGCCAAAAATAAATCTTAAAAAAAAAAAAAAAGATACCAAGATTCTGACTTCAATACAATACCTTCCGAAAGATATGTATACTCGTACGACACCACAGCACAAACCTGGTTAAACAACCAGGTACTACAGCAAATCCACAATACTTGAAGTGCGTATCATCCAGTAAAATGGTACCGGGTATTGGGAGATAGTAGATATTAAATGACTCAGATAGGGGACAAATAATCTTGAAAAAAACCCTCTTGAATGAAGTCGACCTTTATGTGGTCAGTTCGTAATGACATTGATTCCATGTTGTTCCGTTTCTATTTATTCTCTCTGTGGTTTATTAGCTGGAAAACATGATGGTTTGGTAATAATATGCGACAGAGCATGGAAGTGAATTACTGCACCGCAGTGTGATCATGCATTCTCATATATCCAACCAGAACTGGAGGAACTCTTCATTAAGATCTCCTCTTTATGTTTTTCCACCTTCACATGCCACACTGCTGCTTAATAAAGGTTAAATCCCCCTTCAGTGCACATTTTTATCTTCCTCTTTCTTTCTGCAGGAATTCAATGCATCATTATAACTGGTGTTGTTGATCTGCAAACTGTGAGAGCGTGATGTTTAGCAGTTTGCAGCAACGTGAGTTACTGTTAACAATGAACACTGCATTTGCATACAGAGATGTCTGTCACATTCGTCAGTTAGCTAAAAACAAGAAGTAAAATTAAGCAGTTGTCATTGCTTTTGCCCAATTATCTCTTCACACTGATGGTGAGGAAACTTTACTTGTCACTAGGGAAGCTCATTTTGAACAATTTCCTTTCCACATGCTCATAGTGAGGCTATAATAGCCCTTTTGGCTTGCAAGCAACATAACAGCTTTTCCAGTATAAAACCTACCATAGAACAAGCTCGCAAGAGCATATCTTTACATTTTTACATGCTATAGTGTTATTTTTTGGAGCATTTGAACTTGCTATGCATCAATACAACCCTTACATCCCAAGTTTAGTATGTAATAAGTCTATATTAACTAAATAAACTGCACACAAAAAAAATGCAATAAACCATCAGAAAAATGAAAATTGTTTTGTTTTTTTACACATATTTTCCTAAATACAGAAATGTCATAGCTGTATCCCTCAAAAATTGTAATGTAAAAAAGTTGCATAAAATCCTTTCAAACCACAGAAAATTTATTTGGAATGTGTTCATAGCTTAATTTTTGAAATACACACATTTTTATAAACAGAAATAAAATGTACATTGTGAACAATTTGAAAAAAGACAGTATGTATATCAAAATAAACTATTTACAGTGTAACTACATGTTTCTGGAAGAAAACAGTACACATGACACATTGTCAGTAGAATATGTAAGGTAAACCCTTCCGGTTTCATATGCAAAAAGAATTATTGCTCTATCTTATTTGCTTGCAGTTCTACAGGCTTTAAAAAATAAATATGTAAATGTGAGCGCCGGGGCTCCCGTCGGTTTTAAGGGATTACGCATCACATAAGTCTTCGTCATGTTGCCCCTTTAAGAAATAAACTCCCACAATGCTCTCTGCTTGCCAACATGAACTATCTGTAGTCTGAGTGATGCCTCCTCTGCCTCTATAGTATTAAATAGTAAGTAGTAAGAGAACAACCAGGTACTACAGCTAATATACAATACATTTTCTGACATGCATGACCTTCTCCTTTTTCTGCCATATCAGTTAATATGTTTTTAATCAGTGAAATTATTAATGTCAATTCATCTATTAACAATGTTTAATTAACGGCTACTTGTCACTAAGTAAATCACACATTTGAATGATATTTGAAAGCATGATGTAGTTATATTTTCTATCACATTCACTAACCCTAACCCTAACAAGTCAACATGTTTGTCGGGAAGTTTTTAAAATAAATATGTTGTTTTTAACAGTTTTAACTGTAATTTTTAGAGAATTTACTGTAATTTTACAGATTTTAGAAAGAAATAAAAGAAAGAAACACATTTTTACAGCATTTGTGAAATTGTGTTTTCGCATATCCCAGTTGGGGTCAGAGCGCAGGGACAGCCAAGGTATGGCGCCCCCGGAGCAGTAAGAGTTAAGGGCCTTGTTGTAGGGCCCAAACTATGGCCGGCATTGGGGTTCGATCCTCTAACCTTCTGATCAGTAGCTCAGGGACTAAACTGTTGCGCCACCACTGCCCTTTCCCTTGTTTGGTAAATTACATGATACCTATTTAAATCACACACACAACAAGTATATATTTACATGCTAACTGTAAAAAATAACAGGCTCAAACTGTAAGTAATGGCTCCTTCAAAGTCTGTATTTTTACATGTGGTAATCTGTTCTTTTACAACATTTGTCTATAAAATTACACATTTTTTAGTGCAATGGAATCAGCAAAATATATTAGAATTTTAGAGATATTTGTTGTTATTTGAAAGAAGAATAGTGTAAATTGGTGTTTTTTCCCACATCAATTTCACATGAAGCCCTGAAGCTACATTTTTTTTTTAACATTTTGGACATTTCAAGTAATTTTGGACGTTTTTTTCTCGGTTTTTTGGGGTCAATTTAGAAAGAAAAATAATGTAAATTAGCTTTTTATTTAATTGCTTTTACAATTTTTGAATGTCACAAAATTTCACAGTTTTTACATATTTTCCTGGCTCCCCAGCTGCCAGATTTTTATTACTTTTTTTTTATTTTTTTTTTACAGATTTATCTATTTGTTCCTCAGTGCATAGTGGTGCTACAAAGACGCCTACAAACCACATTCTCTGGACATAATGGAATATGTTTGTTTTATAGAACGCAGCAAAAATCTAATCAAAAGCAGACGCAAAAATCAACATTTCCAATAACTTCTATGGTAATGTGATTGTCTTTTGCACCTCACACAGCCCTGCTTCACTCAGCTGCCTTTATATCCTCCAACCTGCTACCAGGAGCCTCTGCAACCAGATCGTCAGTGTTCTTCACTGCACCTGTCAGCGGTTTAAATGTTGTGGCAGATCGGTGTATATCTCATATAAAATCGCTGTAGCGTGGTCAGCGCCACCAGTAAAGTCATTAAAAACCTGAGAAGCAGCTGGGAATTGAGCAGAGAGCTCGATGCACTTTAAAAAGAAGCCTTCAACCCCGGCGTGATCAGTTTTCTCTCCTCCTCTTACTGATGTTACTGCCGGAGAGCTCCCTGTGGTTTGCTGTTGTCAAGACAAATTTCCACTAAGGTCAATAAAAAGTTGCTCCATACGATGATAATAAAATTATTGATGAACGAAACTGTGATTTCAATACATTAGCGAATCGCTCCCATGTCGCCCGTCGACCGGCAGCATCAATTAGCCGGAGGATGACGCGTTTTCTCTCCGTGAGGTTGAAGCAGGAGGACGTGTGACGGGAAAAGGCCGCCATTACCTCCGCTCACCTCCTTCGGTTTCACGCTGGTAAACATGAGAGCGGCTCTTTGACCTCCAGGATCGTCTCGGCGTTTCATCGGAGCTCGCCGTGTCAGGCCTGATCACAGCACACATCTGAGAAACACACCACTGTCATAAATGACAAATGCAGCTGTCAGTTCGGCTCAGCGGCTCACCTCAACACCGAGAGGCCGACAGGAGGCCCGGCGTCGCCATCGGATCAAATGATGTCACGCCTCTGCTGAGTTCGTTTACTGCTGGGAATCACTTTTTTTGCATTTTTTAACATGACGAGGAAGGGCGGCGAAGGTCAGCGCCCTCCATTATGTTACATTCTGCTCTGTGGGAAACAAAGTCTGCACTGATTTGGCTTGTTTTAGGAATGAAAACCTCCCTCTGAGAGCCAACAAGAACCTGCAAACCAAAGACTAATAGGAGGAATCCATTTTACCGCCATTATTCTGAAAGATCTCTGCAATTTCACTGTAATTGCAATAAAGTCCTGCTTCATTTAAATATTCACTGTAATAGATTTAAAACAGGAGACACCGTCATAAAGGAGCACGATATGAATTTATAAAAAAATTAACAGTTTAACGGTTTAGTTTGCGGGTGGTTTGTTTTGCTTCCGTCTCATTTTTCTTCACTGTGGATCATTTTTCACTGCAATCTAAAGTCCTCTAAGGAAACAGAACAACCATGAAGAAGGGGAGAGAACTCAGAAATGTCTTCTGTCAGTAGGACACAGTTAGAATTAGGGGTGGGACAAAATATCGATACAGCGATATATCGTCGTCCCTCCACGTGCGATATGAGTATCGATACACTGGCGCCAAATATCAATACTTTAATCAATATAATAAGGCGCTCTAAACCCTGCCAGATCCCCTGCCAGCTGCCATTTCCCCAGCGTCACTACTTAATGACTCCACACGGTGGCGTTTATCACATGAATGAGGGAGACTTGAGCGGAAATGAATTGGCCCAAGAAGAGTTTGTACAGGTATAATGGAGGACAGCAACGCTACCGTAAGAGACGCCCCATCCATGTTTAAGTCCAAAGTGTGGATCCATTTGGGGCTTTGGCAACATGGAGGGAACAAGCAAGCTTGACAAAGACTATGCCCTATGCAAGAACTGCCTCGCTAAAGTAAAGTACACAGGTAAGTTTAGAGGCATTTTGTGTTTTTCAGGCATAGATATCGTGATGTATCGTTATGTGATTGTCTTGCAATATATCGATTATTGCAGTATCGCTGTATCGTGTGATAGTATCGGTATCGTGAGCCATGTATGGCGTATCGTATCGCATCGTGAGGTACCCTGTGATTCCCACCCCTAGTTAGAATGATGGAAATCAGAAAAACAGAGTCATTTTAGACAAATATTGAGTTATTGTGGCCAGATTTCAAGTAGTTTTGGACAGTTTTGTGTTTTGAGTTGCTTTATACAAGTTTTCACCATTTTGGACTTTTTTGTCTTTTTAAATAACTTCTTCAGTCATTTTTGTCAAGTTCCAAGTTATTGTGAACAAGTTTTTCTCAGTATGATGGTTAAATATCATGAAAAAAAAAACGGTAAAAGTTGAATTTCTTTATTTCTTTTACAAAAAAAAAAAAAAAACGTAATCATAATAACTTTATTTGTATAGCACCTTTCATACAAGGTTCGCAGCTCAAAGTGCTTTACAACAAAAAAAACATCCACAATATTACAAGGTAAGAAAACTTACAACATTAACAAAAAATACCTATATGTCTTGCCTACACAACCACAAACAGCACTACCATCACCTACCCCAGCCTCTCACCAACTGCACCAAGAAAAGCAGGGTGAGGATACAAAGCCTGGTTCGGGTAGGGGGTAGAAAGTATAGAATGTGTTCAAGGTAAAAAACCTGGAATCAACATCTCCGACATTTTTTTCCACAGGATTTACCAATATTGTGGAAAAATGGCAGCTCAGCATACTACAGATATTTAACTATCTCCATGTTCATCAGCTGTAGAAAGATGTTTCACCATGCTGAATGTATCTTCCAACAACTTGCTCCTCTGTTCACCGTTTTTGAGCCATGCTGCATTTATTTTATTGATCCAGTAGGTTTGATTTTCCTCTCATGATCCTTTTGCACAATTTTTGAGTCACTTCGGACAAATTTCTACAAATTTTGAATAATGTTTTTCATAATTTTGGACCAGTGTATCTGATTTTTGATTATTTTAGAGTCATTTATGATAACTTTATGTCATTTTTTACACATTCTGAGTCATCTTGAATCATGTTTTTGATCATTTTGAACAGGTTTATCTCATTTTGGACAATTGTTAAGTCATCTTGGACATAAATATTTTCCATTTCCAGCCTCTACAGACTTTTTCTCTCTACTCTGCTCATCAGCTGTAGAAAGATGTTTCACCATGCTGAATGTATCTTCCAACAACTTGCTCCTCTGTTCACTGTGTTTGAGCCATGCTGCATTTATTTTATTGATCCTCTATGTTCC
>OMNN01089779.1:0-16273 GCA_900302755.1 Chromis chromis
TCATTTACATGTAAATTTAAAAAAAAAGAATTTTTAAAAAAGAATAAAAAAAACTTGTATATCCAATTAAGTACAGCCCAATAAATAAGTCTTGTCCATGTATGCATATATATTTACAGACTAGTGCATCTCAAACAATTAGAATATTGTGAAAACATTATCTTTTTTTGGTCATTTAATTCAAAAATGTAAACTTTCTTATATTCTATATTAGAAATCCAATATCTCACATTATTAGAATATTTCACAAGATTAATAAATACAATTTTTTTTAAAAACAATGTAGAAAACTGAAATGTCCAACTTCTTAAAAAGTATGTTTATACACTCAATACTTGGTTGGTGCTCCTGTACTACAAATTACTGCATCAGTATATATAAACCTCAGGTTGCAGGGACAAAGCCAGGTCAGGCAACAGTGTAAATTTTCTCTTTTTACATTAAAAAAAAGTAAATTGTGTTGCATCCAGTCTAGACAACAAGGGGTGACACAATCCTACGTATTCTCACTGTACTGGCTCCTGATTGGCCGCTCGCTTCAAAGAATTTATGGGACTCGACCAACCAAGGGTGCTCTATACAACTGGAAATCTGCTGTTCGGAGCCACGGTGCATGTACAAGACAGCTAAATTAAAATAAAACGACGTGTCAAGTGTCAAGCAGATTAAAGATTCTATTTTGCTGCTTCATTACATTCCTTTTTATTTCAACAGCATGTTCCCTGAATTTTTCTCAACTCCTCACGCGTCCCTCCAGTCATCTAAATACGGGCAAACATTTAGCTTGGTTACACAAATGCCAGTGCAGATTAATCGAAGCCACTTGTCTCCTGAATCCAGACATCTGTACACATCTGCACTCTAATGTGTGTGTGTGTGAGGGTGGTTTCCTGCAGCCGTGCTTGTTTGTGCATATGCATAATGTGTCATGCATGCAAAATACAAGATTTCCACATGTGTACCTGGTTGCACATCTGCCTGTGTGTGTGTGCATGTGTGTGTGAGTGTGTGTGTTACCTGGGGGCATGTTTCTCCCTTTCGCCTCCATCTCCTCTCCCCCCTGCTGCCGCTGCTGATCTTCTTCTTCGTCTTCGTCAGTGAAGAGCGCTCCGTAGCCCCGGTCCGAGCCGCCTCCATCCACCGTTTATCCTCCCGCTTCTTCTCCTTCTCCCTCGCCGCTCTGCCACTTCCTCGCTTTCTTAACCCTTCTTCCTGCTCTCTCCCTCGTTTCCACAACTCCTCTCTCTTTTTTTTTTTTTTTTTTTTACCTTGAGCACACCTCCTTCGCTCCTTTCCAGCAAGTGGGGGGAGATACTTCTTCACTTGGCGTCCTCTCTTCTCATTGAATTGTCATGGCAGTCATCTTTAGCTACTGAGAAAAAAGGCAAGAAAGGAGAAGAAGAGGTGTAGGGAAAGGGTAAGAGGGGGGGAGAGGAGATGAGAGAGGAAAGAAATAAAAGAGGGACAGAAGGAAAGGACAGGGAGAAGAAGATGAGGGAAGCGAGATGAGAAGATGAGATGGGGGGGTGGGCGAGGGATTCGATTAACGAACGTGACATGAGTCTTGAAACCGGAGGATGCTCCTGTACGGAAGCGTCTCCTCTGCAAACATGTTTTCTACATGGTAATATGTCACTGGAGAAACAAACAAACAAACAAACAAACATGCAAACATCCAAAAACCTGATGCCGACGGCAAAAAAACACAAAAAAAAAACACAAGCCCCCTCCCTGTCAAACACGAGAAGCTGGTTTGCCTCCACGGAGAGAGAGATATAAAGCAATAGAAAAGAACAGGCGATGCGAGAGAGCGTGGTCTATTCCATTGCCATGGCAACAGTGAATTCCAAAGTCTATGGTGGAGCTGGCGAGTGTGTGTGTGTGTGTGTGTGTTTGTGTTGGGGGAGTAGAGGGATGGATGTAACAGCTGAGAGGATTTTTGCTGAGGTTAAAAAAAAAGAAAAGTGTGTGAATTCCGTCGGTGTGCAGGGGATGTCAAACATGACGGAGGTCAAAAAGACACACATGTTTGTGCAGCGGATGTACGTGACGGTGTTATAGCACACGAGGAATGAACATTCACAGGAGAGATGACAGACTTGTGAGTCATTAGCGCTGCGGTCACAGTGTCTCGGCATGTTTCATCCATCCAACTTTCTTCCCGTTGGTGCGATTGTTAATCACAAGCATTTAGCAGCGTTTCCTGCTTTGAAATGCACAATGCAGATTTTTTATTTTTTTTACCGAAAAGCTGAAGTCGGGATTTCGATGCCTTGCTCAAGGGCAGATCTGCAAGAGCTGCTTGAACTCACGTCCTACATTTTCGACAAAGCGAGAGTGTTCCTGGAGAGAGAATCCCCAACAGCACTGACACGGGGTCACGTTTAGCTTTTTTCTTTTTTTTTTTCCTGAAAGCTGGTGCCAAAACTGCAGGGCACCACAAATCCACATGAGAGATATCTGCAGCAACACAGCGGGAGATCTCGAGCTGTTTCACGTCAACAGCACATCCAGAGGCACTTCTGATCACTATTTGGAAACTCCCAAGAAAATCAACAGCATTAGTTCTTTGTTCAGACACATTTAGCACTGTGAATCGTGACTGTTGTCTGTTAGAACTACTGTGAGGATTTTAAACCATAAAACTTCATAAAGACAAGCTTTGGGTGACAAATCAAACCACAATTTTTACCCTAACCAAATGCCTTTCCTTCACCCTAAGCAAGTTGGTTTCGTACGAAACCAAACTTTGGCCTTAGCACTGGATCAAAGACACTCAGAAAGTGAAAGATCAGAAAATGAAAATATTAAGTCGACTGGTTGGTCGATATGCTCTCATCAATCACTAGTGTTTCTTTCATAAGCAGTACATCAACAGCCTTCATGGATCAGTCCATTATTTTTGGCCACAGGAGGAGCAGACTACCTGTGAACACCCCCACATTTTCACAATTTGAACTGACCCAACCTAGTGGAATCTGCTAGGTTGGACTTATTTCACGTTTACTGAATGTTTGCTCCGATTCAGTTTCAAACTAATTGACATCATCTAAAAGAAGTTCCGAGTACCTGCATGTTGTTCAAATGGATGGTCAAAAAGTCAGCAGTTTGAATATAACAGCTCAACAACCAACATGACATATCATCTCATCCAAAGCGGGAGGCTAATTTTTCTGCATTATATTCCTCAATATTTCTTGTGCTGGGATCACCAGTTGTTATTTTTCTATGTTCAGAAATGGTATGAATATGGGGGAAGCACGGTGGTGGAGCTGTGTCGGACTGGTGACTGGTTCAGGTGCACCATGTCCTTCACCCCATGTCAGGAAGAGGCTTAAGCCCACCCTCGACAGGATAAAGCCAGTATACAAAATGGATGGATATAAATATGGGCAGACGCACGCTGGTGTGCTCCAAGTTTTGATTTAATATGTCGCACACGCTAGCGTTTTATGTTTATTTAGAATTCATTTATGCTAGTGAAGCTCGCAGAGTGCACGCGGTGCACTGTGGTCACTTTAGTTAATCTAGAGATAATTTGCAGATTTTATATTTCTTGCAACCAATTGAGAGCTATGGTAACAGAATGCGACTTAAGACCTACAACTGAAATATGAGTTGGCTGATATTGGCCTGGGCTGCTCAGTGGCTCGGTTGTTAGCACTGTCGCCTCACCGGTTTGCGTCCGGCCTGGTCCTGGGATCTTTCTTTGAGGAGTATGCATGTTCTCCCTGTGCAGCGTGGGTTTCACCGGGTTCTCCGGCTTCCTCCCACAGTCCAAAAACATGCGGACTTAACATGAGGTTAATTGGTAGTTCGAAATTATCCGTAGCTGTGAATGAGAGTGTGCTTGGTTGTATGTCTTGATGTGTAGCCCTGTGATAGACTGGTGACCTGTCCAGGGTGTCCCCTTCCTTTGCCGTGAGTCAGCTGGGATTGACTCCAGAATATCTCAGCACTGTCTGCAGCACATGTAGCAGAGTACAGCTCAGCAGACGATGGTGTGGAGTCAAGAGATGCGAACTAGTTTGTACAATGCATTGCTAGCGAGGTAAACAATGATCCCATTTCCCTTCTCAATGGAACTCTAATACAAAATATAGGCTGACATGACAATTTTTTCCTTCCAAAAAATCTGAATTCCAGATTTGGTTACCCTCTTACAGGTTGGATCTTAGGTACAAGAAACCATGACAACCTCTGGTCAGTAATGTTGACATTAACAGCAGGAAAACATCTGGACGTGTTCTCTGATGACGCAGCTGCCTTTTTTCTACGAACATTACAGCTACTATAAGCAAGACTTATCCTGCACTGGAATCGGTTCTTCACAATCAAAGATGATTGTTCAAAAGTGTGGTCTCACTTTAAAATTCTTCCATTTAAAAAGAATGACCAGTTTAATAATCTCCATCTCAAGCTAAGGGTTTTTAAGAGCCTCCACTCTCATCTAAAAAAATCCTGCTGGTGCAGAAACAATAAAACAAATTGTTCCCAGTGCAGAGAAAGTAAAGAATCAAAATTATCAAGTGGAAAATTAAATCTTTTTATGGCAGCGGGTGAGCAAGGAGTCCATCCAGAGAAAAGTGTACACACTGACGCTGGCTGGAACTCTTCAACACCTCCACCCCCACCAGGAAACGAATAGGAGAAATTTAGCATTGACTAGTAGGATTTTTGGATTACGAAATTTACAGAAAGTACTGGTGAAAAAAACATAGTGTGAGTTTTTTTCTCATGTAGCTTTTAAACATTTGCTTTGAGGAAAGGAACTGATCAATGATGTCACTCCGGTTCCTAAAGAAGAGCCTTTAATCTGGGTTTCCTGCTTTCCTTCTTTGCTCTTTAATAGACAGTAACTCTCTATAAGCCTTATCATCTTCTTATCATCTAACTAGTGGCTGGATTTTCATTTGCAGTAATCATATGAATGACGTGAACTCAGGGGTAAATTACCGCAAAAGTATAAATTAGGAGATAAATGCGGGATGTTTCTGTAACTCCCTGATTGGCAGTTCCTCCCACATTTACACAGCAGGTCAGGATCCATATATGAGCATTTATCAAACTGATGCTGAAAGCTGAAAGGTTGATACCTCCTCTTTGAAAACCTTCCAAGGGGTGTATTGGGGCTTTTTCATTAGAATGAATCCTGCTGAATCACAAGTCAGACTAATTATTACCACCTTTGAATGCATCATGTAACCCCACAAATTGGGAAAATTCTCTCATATTTCACAGAATTGCATCTAGAACTGCATATATGCATGCGAATTGAACAGTATGTTGCAGACATTTATGTCAGATCTGGCTTTTTCCACATGAAAAATACAGTAAACCAGTACAATCTGAGTTCCTGCATGGCCCATCTAGTGGCCCCTACAAGGAGTTGCACCCGAGGACAGTTGCTCAGTATTCATCTTGATTGCTTCTTCTGAGACCCACTGAAAAGCCCTGCAGGACCCCCTGGGAGGCCTGCCGCCATCACCAACAACAAGCAGGAAGTCAGACGTTGCTGTTCGGTGCTCAGAACCCCTGAAAATAAACCTGCTTGTTTCACACCGTCAACGTGGATTATCAGGAAGGCCTCTGCAGCGCAACACGGACAAAAACACGTGTTGGAAAGGGTCTCGCCAGCAGCAGCACAGACACGAAAAGGATGAAAGTTCAAGGGCAAAATGAGCCACGTTCTGCATCGCAAATGCAGCGATGGTTATGAATCCTGCTATGAATACAGAGTAGCAGCGGAACGTGGACAAACTGTAGCAGCTTATTGTGGCTTTTGGTCATTATGAGAGCAGCACAGTGAGGAGCCAAGAGAGTGGACGATCAGAGGCATGATGGGAGGAAAGGTGTTAAAGGGGAGCATTTATGGTGAAATTACGATTTAATACTGTAAAGACAACACATAATCATGGAAGCAAATCTTTGAATCTTTTTTGCATTTGAAATCGTCTGATTTTTATTTTTTTTGTCTGTGAATTCAGCTGATGAAAATCTCAACAATTCATTATCACTGTTATTCTTCAATATTCACAAATTCAGAGTCAAAAAATTCAAAGCACAAACATTCAAACTGCTCAGATTTGATAAGCCATATCTACGATTCAGTGCCGAAAATTCAGCGTCACTGATTCAATGTTAAAACAATTCTGATTAAATAGGTGGGACACCAAGCATGAATAATCAATTGTGACTGAAGTCAAACCAACTTCCAACCAACTGAGTTACGCTTCTGTGGTTATGTGACGCCAATGGACGAAATTCCTGGAAGCCATGATAACAAACTCAAACAATGATGTCTCGGTAGGTGTATTAACCCGGTTAATTAGGATAGGATAGGATAGGATAGGATAGGATAGGATATACTTTTATTGTCCCCATGGGGAAATTTTTCCTGGACTCCGTAATTGCCTTTATTGTAATTTTTAGTAAGATGTAATAATTGACATGTTGCCCAATAACAATATCTCTGTTAAAACTGTGTCAGTTCAGCTAACGGTATGCTAGCGTCTGTGTTATGATCTGAGTGACCAAATAAAGCAATAAAAAGGTTGGACTAGCAGTAACTGTAACCAAACTCTATACTATGTTCACTAACTTTTAGTAACCTTAAATTGTTTAAAACCTCATCTGGTTTGTTCACTATCAGTCAGAACTGATCACTTAAGCCTGTTTAATCCGAATTTTTTTAACACTGAATTTTTGGGAGCGATTTCTTGACTGAATTTGGCCCGTCGGATTTGAGCCACTTGAATATTAATGCTTTTAATTCTTAAAACTTGTGTGTGAACATTGAAAAATAATGGTGAGAATGCGGCAAAAAATCCATGCACATCACTCAAAAGCAAAAAATAAATCAATTTCAGAAGTTTAACGGCTTGAAAACTGCAAAATTAGGCGACTGATTTGTTTACATACATGATGTCAGTCTAGAGAAAAATCAACAAAGATTTATAAGATACAAAACCACATTATCAGAAAATTATGAGGATTTGTTTTCCTTTTCACTGTCTCCTCAATAATGTGATTACATCCACGAAACAGCACAGTTCACGTATCATTTACCACCATTAAAATGACCACAAAAGGAATCCTATGAAGCATGAAGGTCAGACAGTTAGCAGATTATAATGATAGTAAGAAGGTTAAGGTTTGGATTAGGGTGTCTTTCATCCTTCATTCAGCAAAGACGACATGACACAAGAAAGATCAGCGTTGATCAATTATCTGCCTGGCTGATTACGCAATCTAATATTCAACAATTTTTAAATTAGTGTTATTTTTTTAACACCGATTCCTGATGAAGTAACTTAAAAAGGTGCTGCTTTAACTATAACGCCACACCGTGATCTTGAGCAATGTCCCGCCCACAACACCATCTAATTGGCTCGTACTTGTGACGTGCAACCAATCAGCACTAAAGGATAAATGTTAATTTATTTAGACATGCAAAACACAAATAAACACATTTCATCCATGTTTTGTGTTGGAGTTTGTGTTATTCTAAATTTTGACACCAAGATCCTTGATTACTAATAATCATTATCGGCACTGACACTGACAAAAACTATATCGGTCTACCCACAGTGCAAAGCAATAAATTTGTCCAGATAACACACAAGGTGACTTAGTGTGTTACTAATACTTGGTTTCATGATATCAGGCTGATCTCTTTGAATACGTGAGTAGAATATGCAACATAACACAATATTGCTGACTTATTAAAAGGATTTAATGGATATCTAAGATTTTATATTTTGGTTTCAAAGACATTCCTGCAGAGGTATTATAGGAATGCTTGCACTCAAATCCATACACTGCAGTAGAACAATTGTCTCATCTTCCTATTTTATAGAAAGATAAAAATCTAGCTACAGTTTGCAAAGGGGCTGAAAGATCTGCTGAGAGAGAAAAGTTTAAAAAAAAAACAACATACATCCCACATTGACATTTAGCACAAAGCCCAGCTGGAGCAAAGTGAAACTCAATATAAGGCAAGAAGCCGGATCAGTTTGCTTCCTTCAATAACATTCGATACTCAGACAGAGGAATCTAAATGCAGACTTCTGCTGGAGCCCACACTCTGCATCCTACACATACTATAAGACACAGTGTTCTTCACCAAAGGACACAAAGCAAGGACAGAAGAAATGACATGGAAAGTTGATGGTGTGATGCTCTCATTTGTTAGAATTAAACCTTAGAATCCAATTAAATATTATAAACACGTCCTTTAAATGATGGTATATTATCATTCACATACAGAAACAGTGTGAATGGAAGTTTCCAGTGAGCATCTGATCCCTGAGCATCCTCGCATCCAACAGTTTAAATTACATAGTATCGCATCCTTGGATTTCTCCTTTCACACTATTCACTGTCTCTCTGGTAAGAACTGTCTTACCTCGCTCAGGTCCTCTTCACCTTCACCTGCAGTGTGAAGCTTTGTTCGGTAAAAGCAGCTCTGAATTGCCTCTGAATGAACACAAACGCAACGCAGAGCGGTGCGCCGTCAGACGCTTCCAGTACAGTGTGTACATGTGGCGCGCCTCTCCACAGCTCCAAGCATGCGCACAGCGCTCCGATTGACGCGCGGCCGTGTCATTAAGACATAGAAATAAAGTTCCGGTGTGCTGACTGTGATGATATTGATTGGTTGCGTGCTCACCTCTGCCAGAGCAACTTTTGCAGCTGGTGATGGAGGCGCATGATTGGACAGGGGGATGGAGGAGGATGAGGGATGTGAGGACTGGATGTGTTTGTTAGTGTTTTTGTTGATGTGTAATCAGGGAAGGAACAAAATGTGACTTACTGGAGTTTCTCCTAAATGTCACTGACAGCTTTTTTTTGGTGCTTTGACTCAGCACTAAGTTTGCATTCACTGCATAATTTTGTACTCTGTACCTGTGGAGATGTGATGTGCAGGCTGGAAGAGGGAGGGTGCTTTGCGATTAGTTGTGGCCATAGATGTGACCAAATCATTTTAATGTCTTCAGACAAAAAGTGACCAGATGTGACAAGTCCAAATGTGCCTCAGATCTAAATGTGGAAAACCAGGTCAGACCGGAACACAACAGCAGGGGCGCTGCCAGACAATCTGCCCCATAACAGTTATCATGAGAATGTTTTAGGGCCGTAATCTGACCTAGTCTCAAAGTATTCAGACCTAAATAACCCCACCTTATCAATTTAACACAATTAGGCCACACACAAAAAAAGATTAATTTTCATGCCTAACTTTAATGTTAATAGTGTTTTTTTATTTGACGGATGGCTTTTTTTGTCCCCAAAAATGAGTTCTGTGTTTGATTTTCCTTTACATTTTTACTAGTCAGCTCATTCTGTAGCACATAATGGTCTGGCTGCATCTCCTTATCATTCTGCTATAGGGGAAAAAAGCTTAGGCTTGTTTGTATTTCTTTGAATAAATCACAACTGACTTGGCGGCGTCAGTGTTCATTGGAATTGTTTTGGTGTAACATTTGCATGCAGGAAGACCGGCACTGTCATTAAAATAGATAATCCCCTGAAAAAAACTCACTGTGCATCTTAATTCATGATTCAAACCTCTACAAGCTTGAAATCTTCAGTGTAGTAGTTTGCTTGCCAAAAGGTTGTTGTTGTTTTTTGTAGTAAAGTGTTTTTTTTTTTTTTTTTAACATGGTAACACACAGATAGCAGAAGGGAATGCTTAAATAAGTTACCAATAGCAGGCCCATATACACCAATCAGGCCACCAATGTTGGCCCCCCTTATGTGGTCAAAAATGCTCTGAACCACTGGGCATGGACAAGAGGACCTCTCAGGGTGTCCTATGGGGTCTGGCACCAGGACGTTGGCAGTGGATCCTTTGGGTACTCTGGCTTGTGCAGTGGGGCCTCTGTCAATCAAACTTGTTCCACTGCATCCTGCTGATGCTCAATCAGAATGGGGTCTAGGAAGTTTGGAGGTCAATCAACATCTTGGGCCATTGTCATGTTCCTCAACATGTTCCTGATTGGTTGATGTTTTTGCCATATGGTGGGGTGCATTTTCCTGCGGGGGTAGGCCAGTGATATTTGGGATTTCCATTTGCATGAGGGAGTGTGTTTGTTCTGGGACAATGTTTATTTGGGTATCTAAGTCTCATCAACACGGATGTTAAAACCTAAGGTTTTCCAGCAGAACACCACATAGTACCAACATGATCAATGTTGTTCACTTCACCTGTCAGTGGTCAGAATGTTGTGGCTGATCGGTGTATACAGTATCTACACCCTACAATGTGGTTTTGCAGTATTTGGAGGATCGCTCTGTAAAACATTTTGCATTTGAATAAAATAATAAGCTAAAAAAAAACAAAGCAGCCAGTGTATTGACAAAACATCATGCATGCATTCAGTCTCTCTTATAATGAGACTGAATTTTACCATACAGTTCATGCACACTGAAGATAATAAACACCAGTAACCCTCTCTCTACAAACATCCCTTCTATTATTTAAATTAAAAGGTCTCATGTGTGGCAATATATGTAAACTTTTCATAAGAACTAATGATCCTCCTCCCTAGTGAACAATGTATTGGCGTGACCTTTTTCCATATCATCGACCCATCAGTCCCACTTTTATTATGAATGGGAATAAATGAAGACGAGGGGTTGGGTCAAACTTTATTAAGTCCTTTTGACAATCAAGATAAGGATTAAGCACAGTGGGGTCGAACTCAAAAATAGGTAGACGTTCCAAATACCTATGTCTGCAGGAGGTTGATGATCACTGGATGATTGCTGAGGCAGGGATTTTGGATTTAAAAAACATGAATAACAACAACAACAAAGTGAACTTTTTGTTTTTTTGAATCACAGACTTAATTTGTTTCATTTAGGTTTTAGGATATATAATGCAATTCTGTGTCAGGAATTAACACAGTTTTGAAGCCATCACACATCTTATTCTGTTTGCTTTTAACAATCTGCCTCTCATTAAGTGAAGTGGTTGGTAGAAGGTAATGTAAAATCAGGGAGTGCTTCGACACAGCACGGTAATCACTAGACGTTTTTCCATGTAATTGTTAAGCAAATTTGAAGCAAATCAATGACTTGAACAAGCCAGGAAAGTCACTTAGAGCCATTTCAAAGCAGCTACAGATCCCAATATCTCCCCCAAAAGTAAAAAGGATCAGGATGAAAACACAAGCTATCACTGCTGCTGAGAGACAATTGGTCAGGATGATCAGGAATCAAACAAGAATCACTAAAAAGCATTTCTGCAATCAATTAAAAGCTACTGGAACACATTATGTCAGTGTTGACAGTGAAGCATGTTTTACATCGCCATGGGCTGAGAGGCTGCCGCGCAAGAAGGAACCCCTTTCTTCAGAAGTGGCAACTTAAGGCTTGACTGAAGTTTGCTGCTGATCACATAGACAAAGAAAAGGCCTTCTGGAGGAAAGTCCTGTGGTCAGATGAAACAAAAAGTTGAGCTATTTGGCCACAATGACCAGAAACATGTCTGGAGGAGAGGAGTTGAGGCCTTTAACCCCTAAGAACATCAAACCTACTGTCAAGCACGGTGGTGGTAGTATTATGCTCTGGGGGCTGTTTTGCTGTCGGTGGAACTGATGCTTTACACAAAGTAAATGGAAGAAAGAAGAAGGAAAACCTAAAGTTGCTCCAACAAGACAATGACCTCAAACACATCAAAAGTGGTAAAGAAATGGCTAAATTAGGCCAGAATTAAGGTTTTTAGCCTGGTCTCCCCAAAATCCTGAGTTAAACCCCATCAAGAACCTATGGACTGTGATGAAGAATCAGGTCTCTGTCAGAAAGTCACATACACACAACACATTTAGTTGAACTGCACCAATTCTGTCAAGAGAAATGGTCAAAGATACAACCAGAAGCTTGTGAACAGCTACCAAAAGTGGTCAACTAAGGTGAAAATGGCCAAGAGTCATGTATGTGATTCAGTAATTCCATTATAGAAAATTAGAAGTTATAGGAGTCATTGGAAACTCAAGACTGCCATGATGTACATGGTGTTTGCAAGTGTATGTAAAGTTTTGTTCACAACTGTATACGCTAGTGGCTTGATCCACAGATGGTCAGACCAATCGGCCTCCTATGAGGAACACCTGGCAGCTATAGGAATATTTTAGTTGTGACTTAATAGATGGATATATAGTTCATTCAGTCTGCCGAGTACTTTATGAAAGCGCCTGACTTTTTCCAAACAGTTTCCGAGGATGACTTCTTGGGTGGTTCTGTGTAACAGATCATCTTGTGTATTCTACAGTAGGGATGAACAAAGAACTGCTCCGTTACCGGTTTATGCAACATTAAAACCCACCTATTCATCAGCTATACTCTCTTTGTCCTGTAGAGGGTTGCATGGAGCTGGAGCCTATCCCAGCAGCATTAAGTGAAAGGCACAACCATACACGCTCACACACCCACAACCAATTAGCGTCACTAATCCTGCAGATACAAGAAGAACGCACAAATTCCACAAAGACAATCCCTAAGAGAACCAACAGGTTTAAACCCAGAACCTTCTAGCTATGAGGCAACAGTGCGAACCACTGCAACAACTCGATAAACATTACATCTTGCTATCTGTATAATTAGCCTGAAGGTAAGAGAAGTGAGGCTGTCAAAAAATTATGTTGGTATACAAATTAGATCAGACTGAGCAGACAGTAAAATATAAAAGGACTTGTATTGGGATGATTGTGTAACTTCTGTTGCCTTGCAGCAAAGTAGATAGAGGCTGAAGAAATAAGACAGAAGGGAGGCAACGAAAGTAGAAAGGAATGAGGGAGAGAAATGAATGTGAAAAGGAGAACAGACAGGTAGAACAAGACAGCCTTTACAGGTTTAATAAGGAACAGTGAGGGGAGCTAAACCAAGACGGATAGTCAATATGGATCAGAAGTCTGCCTGGGGAAGGGGAGAGTTGAGACTTTAATGTTTGTGTGGATGTGTGTGTGCGGTGGGGGTATTCACAGGAGGGGAGCCAGAGTAATAAAGACAGACAGAGAAAATCAATGCCCGGGCCAGAAAGACAAACATTTAGAAATTAAGTGCAGTCCCACTCGGTAGTGACAGTAAAAGCCAGTCTGCCCGAACTTCCACTGACATTCACAGTGCAGTCACACAGCGGCCAGCAGACCGAAGAGTCTGTCATAACACCGGCAAGTAGGTAAACAAGTATTAGCAGTAAGATGCAGTCAAACATATAAAAGTAAAAGTAGGCACATAAAGACTTAAAATACTTGCCAGGATTTTAAATAGTAGGTTATAATATTGATTTTTAGTGACAGTCGCAGTGTGTATTGGCCATGCTGGTTTGTCCACCACTGAAACATCTCAGCTGTTTGATAGATTGCCATGAAATTTAGTTGTGACATTCATGGTTCCCAGAGGACGAATCCTAATGACTGTGGGGATCCCCAGACTTCTCCTCTGAAGCCACCATGAGGCTGACATTTGTGGGATTTAGTGAAGTGTCTCAACAGCTGCCGGTTGCATTTCCATGACATTTGATACAAACATACAAATCCCTCTCGATAGGAATTTTAATTATTTTAGTGATTACTAGAATTTTCATCTTGTGCAATCATCAGGTCAAAATATAAAAAAAATATGTCCAGTCCTGTAATTTTTGACAAAACACTAGAATAATAAATGGCATTCTCATCAGCCTCAGCTGTACTCTGTGTTCAGTGCTGATTAGAAAATATTAGCACACTAAATCAAATCAACTTTATTTATATAGCTCATTTTGTAACAATCCGAGTTAACCACGGTGCTGCACATGCAATACAAAGATGTAGACTGAAGCATGACAGAAAATAGGATCAAACTAAGAAAGTGAATATATAATACTATAGAACAAGACAAACAGGATAACATCTTGTAAGATCAAATTCTAAAATAAAGTAAACTGAAAACATGTATTTCTTCATGTATTTTTCTTACAAATGTCATAGAAAGGCTATTCCAAAGCTTGGGGAGCTGCTACAGCAAAGGCTCAATCTCTCTTACCCACCCGCCTCGATGGTGGAACAGTTAGCAGCTACTTTTCTGAGGATCTAAGAGGCTTAGAGGTAGAGTAGGAGCAGACGTTTTGAAATGTACCCAGATGCCAACCCATGCATGGCTTTAAAAACAAATAAAAGAACTTCAATTCTGTAAATAACAGGTAGCCAGTGCAGTGAAGTAATGCCTTCCATTTTTTTTGGCACCAGCGACTACAGTCTACATGTCATTTACTCAGAAAATGCATTTCACTTTGGTATTGTTCCTTAGTTGAAAGCAGCAGGAGTTAATCTGGTTTGCTGAAAGTTTCCTGTTAGTAGTCCTAGGTCACCTCTGTCTTTTTGTTGTTTAGATAAAGACAGATTTTCCCATCCAACACCTCATCTCTATGAGAGCAGTTTAAGATGGATGTGATGGGGGTGCCCCGATAGCCTAATGGTTATGTCGCATGACCCAAGTGCTAAGGCGTGGCGGCTGTCCTGGGTTCGATTCCGACCTTGGGCATTTACCACATTTCCTTACCCACTCTCTTCCATTTCTGTCTCTATCCACTGTCCTATCCAATAAAGCCATTTCAGAAAAAAAAAAGGATGTGATGGAGGTATATTTGTGTGTCATCAGCGTAAAAGTGAAAGGATACTTTATGGTTGTATGTGGAAGCCTAAAGGTAGCATACACAAAGAATAAAATGGGCCCTAAGATGGAACCTTGAGGTGCTCCACACATGACTGGGGCTGAAGTTTTACCAGAAAAGGACCTGTCAGTAGGAGTTTAATACAGGGGTGGGCAATCCTGGTCCTCGAGAGCCACAATCCAGCATGTTTTAGATGTTTCCCTCTTCCAACACACCAACACAAATGATCATGATCGTTATCAGGCTTCTGCAGAGCTTGATGATGAGCTGATCATTTGAATCAGGTGTGTTGGAAGAGGGAAACATCTAAAACATGCTGGATTGTGGCTCTCGACGACCAGGGTTGTCCACCCCTGATCTAATGTAAAAGTAGTGTTGGTAAAACCAAAGCAGAAGCAGACAATACAAGCATTTGAATTAAAAGGCATGCAAGAAATGCAGTACTCACTCCACATGTAACCATTTTAACCAACAGTGTCACTCACTTTGGTAACAGTTTTCAAGTTGTAGCACTATCTCTTCTACCTCCAGTGATCTTGTGACCTTCATCATGCTCACAGTAGTGGTCAGTTGAGTATTAACTAAACAAGTGTCAGTTTATTTCCATGGTCACCTCACACATCCAATAGATGCCCTTGGTGAGTTTGGTGGTCCTGCACAGCTGATTTCTGTTTACTGATCACCTCTGAGACCGCTTCCTTGTCTGCTCAGCTGAATCTTATTGGCTCATCAGCATTCCTGAAACTTTAAGTAGCTTATTTGTTTTTGTTTAAGTTGACTTGGTTTTCTAAATAAGTTGCCTAAATTGGGAGAGACCAGCTGCCCAGATAGCCTCCACAAAATGCCTCAAACTTCCTCCTCTGATCATAAGAGTCTTTTCTTGCTGCTCAAATAAAAGGTGCAGCTGTGAGCTCAGTGGTGCGGACAGCATTACATAATCCTCACTTCTAAGCAACGTCAAGTTTGAGAGGAACTCGCAAACTTTATAATTGATGTCAGGCCAGTTATCTGAAATCACGAAGGGATAATAAGGTTTTCCAACATAAAATTGGACCGGAGGGTTTTAGCAACATCTCTGCTTGCTCTTAAACCTCCTGAATGCCCACAGTGCACTCGCAGAGGTCTGCTCTGTTATTTGGGCTGATTAGACTTTTTTCAGAGAAACATCCAAGTGTGAAAAAACTTGCTCGAGTGCCATCTTTGTCTAAAATTCTTGTTAGATTTGCTGCACCTCTTGTGACAAACGAACCTTCCGCCCTGGGCTTATATAGAGCAAAGCTCCGCCCAAGTTCAAACTGATTAGAGATCTAATTAGCTTCAGAGAAAACACCTGCACCACCTTTTTTGGAAAATACTCTATTCTTTGTGAGCCGATTTTAATTCAGTGTTTCACAGATGCATTCTCTGTTAGGAAAAAAACACTGTCTATTCCACATCTGTAAAACAAAGTAAATGTTTATAAGTCTGCACTCCTACATGAACATTAAGCTTTCTTGAGACATTACATTTTAGAGATGTGTAAATGTTTTGTCTCCCCAACTAACAACTGGAGGAAAAAATATCAGATAACAATTCAGTGTTACATAAAATGACATATTTATAGCCTACAGAGGCAAT
>OMNN01089781.1:0-17515 GCA_900302755.1 Chromis chromis
ATTAACTGTAAAACTGCAAATTTCAAATCATTTCTAGACCTTGACAAGTTGTTTTGATCTTAAAGTAAAATACTCCATTGTTCAGTTCCAGATGGCTGTGACTAAGTGTTTTGTGCCTTTGTAGATACAAAGTGATCTGTAAGTTGTAATGCACATGTGTAAATGATCAGTTGAGGCGTAATATTGTTGAAATAGCATTTTCTTAATAAATGTAACAAAAATAAGTGCATGAACATTTCAGAATGTACTTCCACTTTTGTTGCACTAAAACAAAGGGAACATTTTGGAGTTGTTGTTATTTGTAGGTTATTATGCTGTGATTTTACTGGTCCGGCCCACTTAAGATCAATTTGGGTTGTATGTGGCCGCTGGACTAAAATGAGTTTGACACCCCAGAATGTGCATTCCTGCTGTGGACTCCGTTGTTCTCCAGTATGCTGCTGTTTGGATTGTTTTCTGTAAATTGTTGAAGCATTTCTGTGTATTTCTGTCTCCCATTTAAAATAAGCTCAAGTTCAATAATAGGATAAGAGACGAGTTTGTTGGATGGACAGAATAATGTTCAATGACGGTGATTACAGTAGCAGCAGAACACGATCATGTAGTGGTGAAAGGTTTGTCATGATAACTCTACAGTTCTCTGTTCTAATATTCATTCTCCTCTCACAGGATCTGAATTGTACAGTCAGTATAGGTGAGTGGATTTTGCATTTTAATTGCAGTTGCTTTCATGGTCTTGGTGATAAAGACTGGTGAAGAAACAGAGTTCTCCATAACCTGTCTTTCACACATTAGATGTACATTTTTGAAGAGTTATCGTAATATTCTTGGGCGTTCTTAGATACATGTTCTCTCTCTAAATATTAACATTAGTCTTCCACAGGGTAATAACTACAAAGTTTAAGACAGACTTCACTAAACAATAATGTCATTTATTACACTATCAAGTCTTGGTTTATTTTATTTTATGATTTATTGTATTAAACCTGACAACAGTGAACAAGCTCAGGATGCAGGAGGTGAGAGAGGTACAGAGGTGTCTTCATCCTGGTGTTTTAATTCAGACCAGAGAGCAGAGAACGGCTTCTGGTGAATTTGAACTTTAATGCAATGTATGCTGGGAAGTAAAGGAAATAAAGCTAAGAACACTTCCAATTAACTCGTCATTTTATTTTCTGAAAGCAGTAGCAGTACAGACTAACAGATGTAAAGACTAATAGTAAAAGTTTATTGAATGTAACTTGTAAGGATCTGTTTAAAAGAGTACCCAAATGTTGGACACAAAGGCAAAGACAGATCTACACGAGGCTAAATACTTTAGGAACAGGTAGAGATCATCAGGAAGTCACTGTGGAGATGACAGAAAGATACGACTTAGCATCAACAAGGACAAACGGATAGACGACCTACAGTAGTCGTATGTAGTAGGTCGTCTTTCCTTTTGTCTTGGTTGATGTGAAGTCGTGTCTTTCTGTGTATAAACCAGGAAATAACTTAACTAAAAATCTAATGAGATTTAACAGTACAGAAGATAAAGAAGTACACCAGTGAGTAGAACTGTCTAGCTTATACAATTAAATCAAAAAATGAAGATTCAAAGTCACTGGAACTCAGAGTGGACACAAGAGAAGAGCCTGATTGGTTGGCGCAAACTTATTTTTATTTTTTTTACTCTCAAATGCTAATTTTGACCTCCTTGATTAGGGCAACACACCAGCAGTCAACATTTGAATTCAGACAAACATTTATAATGCAGTAAATGCATAAATGTGCTCTGCCATTCACTGTGTGTGCAGGTAACTGTATGGACAGCGGCTGGGCAGTTGCTCATGAATATACCCCCAGTGGTCCAGAGGAGCTGCAGGTGTCAGTGGACACCAGGCAGGATGAGGAAGGACACCTGCAGCCTGTGCTGTGCGCTACCTGGAAGATAAAGGATGAGGGTGAGTGAGTCTGCTCTGTGAGGAAATGATTGTGCTTGTATTGTGCGTTGTTTCACTCTGTACATGACAGTATTGCAACACATTGTCCATATATTATTAAAGGCAGGCATAATTAAAAAACAAACTCTCCATCTTGATATTTCAAAGAGCTGCAGAATGAATAGACAGTGAATCAGTGAATCTGTGCCAAATGAACCCCAGACAATAATATGGAATAGACGAGGAGCTGGACATTAAAGTTTAGATGATGAACTCAGTGAAATCATTATTTCTTTTTATCATACTTTGTATTAGTAATAACAATGTTGTAACTGGCTTGTTAATAACTGTGTTCTAAATATATCATTATTTACTAAATAGTGGTTCATATTTACTGCAGTTTTATTTGTATATTGTGCCCTCAAAGATGGTTTGTTTTTTATTGATGTGAAAATAACTGTCATGACAACATCAGAGACAACAAACAGTAATGTCACTAAAACAAAGTCTGATGGGTCAAGGAACTATTAGGCAGGTCAGAAACAAACCAACAGGTTAGTCAGAAGTATCTGGAAAAGGAAATGAAGGCCAGCAGTAAACATGTCTGTGCATTCACTTTCACTTTGACCTCTAAATACGTTTCCAACCTGTTTGATCGTCTGACTGCGGCTGTTTCTTGACCCTTGTGAATTTGTAGGTGATGTCACTGTTTCCAGATGTCAGCAATGAAGTTGTTCAGTTCTCTTTTCTTATTACTGATAGAAATAATGGATGAATCAACAACAATAAGACCCAAACTGAAAAACACTCAACTGTACTGCAGTGACCTCTGCTGTGTTCCTCTCCAGGCAGTATCCGTTACCTGAAAGCCACTGAGCTTCATGTTCTGGTGAAGGCCGACAATCAGAACCTGTGTGTTCGATATTCTTTCAAAGACAGACTTCCAATGAGAAGTCCATTAGGGGAAAAGGTGGGTGGCTCAGTTTCACTTCAGACTTTTCAGAGATTTAGACTCAAATTTCATGGCTATATTTCCGCATTTTTACTCATACGTGTAAAACCTACCCAACTTTTTATTTTACATTTTCTGAATTTCATTTGTCCTCTGGGGTAAATTTAAGAATGTGGTACTGCTGTCTTTGCACTCTGTAACACTGTGATCCATTTTTTGTACCGTTATCCCCCTTCATACCTGAGGTAGCCTGTTGTGAGAAACTAACTGGATTCCTTTGCTTTCCTTTAGTTCTTTTAGTATCAGCAAGATTTCATTGGAGATGACAGACTTTTCCAATGCCTTGGAATGTTATTCAAACAAAGGGAGCTCTGGCCAGATTTAATACAAAATACAATTAGCCAGAAGGTCCTCCAGTTCAGTAAAAGCAGACTGCAAGGAAGAAAGTATATCACAAGTAAATGTCCTGCATTCAGAATCCTTCATAAAGCTGCAGTAAGCAGAGATTTAGATTAAAGGAAAACAAAATAAACAGCTCTTCCCTCTTTCCTCTCTGCTCTAAGCCCAAACCACCAGACTTCACCTGTTCCTCCACCACATTCTATTCTAATTGCAGACTTTCTTGCTATTTATGCTATCGCATTTGACAGCCCTGTGATTGGCTAAAATCTCCTGTCGCAAGCTACATTTTCAAAATCCTGAAAACGATTTTTTTGTTCTTTTAGTGGTCGTTCTCAGCTAACATGCTGGTGTTGGTCCCTGATCAGACATACCTGGTATCCGTCTTCAACATCCCCAAACCAGAGCTCCACCACAGCAGCTATGACATCAGCACTGAAGTCAGTGTCCCTGGTGAGTCACAACCAGCATCTGTTTGTTTCTGTTGTTTTAGAGTGAGCAAATGAAACTGCTGTCTTCATGGATTCTATTCCATACAGAGGGTTTAACTAAACCTGAGCCTAAACCTGAAGTCTGAGTTGACTGACTCTGAGATGAGAAACTTGAGGTTTTTTTTCCAGAACACCTGGTTAGAGTTAGTTCAGTTAACCATTGCCAGACATTGCAGACGAGGACCTGTGTTTGGTCAACATCATCCTTTCTGTAGCAGGAATATTTCCATACAACTGACTAAATGTACGTGATTATGGACAAAATGATTATCACTATTATTATCGTCATTTTTGGGATTACGACTAGTTTATTTATCACACTTACTTATTGGTTTTAGACAAAATACTTTTATTGAATGCTGTCATTTAAATAAACAGATAACTGCTTTTACTTCCATGTTGTGCTACATTCCTGCCAATTATTGTACAAATCTACTTCAAAATCAAACTCAGATTTAGAACACCTTCCAGGAGCTAAATATAAAAACAACTGTACGCAAAATGCCTTATTTTCTGAACAACTGCTTATTAAAAGACACTTCATTTCCCAATGTTTCCTGAACACCTGACAAGCAGGCTAGGTAGAAGCTAGCTAGTCAGCTGTGCACAGAGAAGCCTCTAGTCTCCATCCAGTTCCTGCAGGGCAGCAGCTCAGACAGGTGTGTGACCAAAAACGACTTTTAAAAGGATGAAAAATGGCATTCTAATTGTTAGGACCCAGCTGTCTAGGGTCAGCTAGGAGTAACAAAAAGCACAGGTGTTATTGGTTCGGTAAAGCAGTTTATTGCTTAGAGATATAATTAACAAAAGAAAACAGGGCTGGTGGGTGTTGCTAAATCAAAGAACCAATTAAAACCAAACGAAGGCTAAGGCTGTGTTCACAGTTTCTGAAATGAACCGACGTGAACCAAATGCAATTTTTTTGTGGACCAGAAAAAAAGCGTGGATTTTCTAGACCTTGTCCAACGTCTCGAAATCTAGTGCGCTCTAGTGGACCACTTGGTGACGCGAATCACGTCACACTCTGCATTGAGCTATTGTTTTTAAATATGGATGAAGAGATACTTAGTTTTCTCACCATATTCGCCGTAGCGAGCTACACGTTATCTATGCGTAATGTTTCTGATTATGTCGAGTCTTTATCGGAGTCCAGAGCGGCGTTGGAAACAATGTTGTTGTGGCACAACCAGGAAAGGAGACGCATCATAAGGCACTCCAGGAGGAGACATGCTTTGTTACTAGCAGCTGCAGTGTGCTTCTGTCCCGTCCCGTTTAGAACAAATTTCATACGCTCCGCTTCCGGATAGTACGTTTGCATCCATACAGCAAACGAAGCGGCCCGAGACCACTTCTTCAAGTGAACCAGTTGGTGCGCACTAAAAGTGGTGCGCACCAACTAGTCCCTGTTCACACCAGCAAAAAAAAAACGGACCAAAGAGAGAATCGATCTCGAGTGCGCACTAAACGGCCCAGTGTGAACACGCCCTAAGGGTCCAAGCCCAAACCCTGAAAAACAACCCCATACCATAATCCTCCCTCCACCAAACTTTACACTTGGCACAATGCAGTCCCAGACTCGTCCATCGGATTGCCAGACAGAGAAGCGTGATTGGTCACTCCAGAGAACACATCTCCACTGCTCTAGAGTCCAGTTGTGGCATGCTTTACACCACTGCATCCAACGCTTTGTATTGCACTTGGTGATGTAAGGCTTGGATGCAGCTACTCGGCCATGGAAACCCATTCCATGAAGCTCTCTACCACTGTTCTTGAGCTAATCTGAAGGCCACATGAAGTTTTGAGTTCTGTAGCTATTTACTCTGCAGAAAGTCGGCAATTTCTGCGCACTGTACACCTCAGAATCCACTGACCCCGATCTGTGATTTTACGTGGCTTTCCACTTCGTGGCTGAGTTGCTGTTGTTCCCAAATGCTTCCACTTTGTTAAAATACCACAGTTGACCGTGGAATATTTAGCATCGAGGAAATTTCACGAATGGACTTATTGCACATACTTCTGCCAATACAGCGTAGGAGTCACACACTAGCTACACATAGCCATTATTACTGTGTCAAAAGTTGTCTTGATTAACAACTGCTTTGCTCTACCAGATAAGCATGATGGGACTGGAATGATTAGAAATAATTGGTAATTTGGCATGCATACAAACTGTGGTGTGTAGCAGCATAATCTTGGGCACACAATGAAGTGTGCTTTTGCCGATGTTGCCCTCTCATCCACATGCCATATTACACCATCAGCTGTTGCACTGCCTGTCTTATTGTCTTTGATTCATGGTACTGTTTATTGCTACACACTCCCATCAAGACAGATTGCTCCCTTCCACATGTGCTGGATGATGACAAGTAACTAGCTGTTGCTAAGAAAGCTAAAATTAACATCTAGGTATTTCTTTCCTCATGGATAAAATACTTTCTGGACTGTATAAAACACATCTCTGTCACTAAATAACTAAAAAAAGTTTTGGAAGTGCAGAAAAGGAGAAAGTTAAAGAGTTAGAGTTAGCACAGGGGGATCTGCCCTTTCACCTTCTGTTCTGGTCTGGAGTTTCTTTGCAACTTTGTCTCCAAATCCAATTGCTTTTGTGAGCAGATATTCCCAATCACGACAAACATGTTTAGCACTTTTAAATCTGTTGGTCAGTCGATCACTTTAAGGCATGTGTTTCATTTAATAGTGTAGTATTCCTTTGAGATCAGCCAAACTTGCAGGTTTCTTTTCTTCAGTTTTGTATTTAAAGAAACATATATTGTGCTAACTAGGGGCAGACTAGAGGTCAACCACTTATAGGTATGGTTTATTATTGGATCCAATACTTGTTGTTTTCCCTAATTATAGAAATCTATTTGTCTTATCTGTTTACCACTGAAATAAAGCTGCACTTCTTTGGCTCAGATACAACGGCCTCTGTCTAAATGGTTACTGTTTGGCTCAGTGTCCCGCCTGCAGCTTTATTTGATTGGTTATATATCAAAAGCAAATAATCAATCACCACTGAACTCTGTATTAGTGGGAGAGGTGTGGTAAAGAGGAGTGTAGAGAAATGTAATGCTGATGCTATAAACGTTGCAGTCAATATGATCTATTTCACTGATGACAATTTCTAATTTAATTTTTTTGTCTGCTAATGTTAATCAACTGGAAATGCCTAAATCTGTTATGTGTCATTATAGCATGAGCCCTCATGCAGAAAAAATTAGAGGTTGCTCAGCTATTTTTCAGGAACCCCTATTGCAAATGTGATCAAGGATTTCACTTAATGGAGGCAATAAAACTGGCACTTCCAGATGGGTGACAAATTAAACGAAAACCTGAATAAATGAGTAGAGAAACTCAGGAGCTTTCAGACATGTGCTCTGCAGATTAGGCAGTTACTATCCAATCAAAAATGCTAAGCAGACCATGTTTATTCTGATGTTTGTATAAAAATGGCAAGATCTAAGAGAGTTCATTGCTGGGGCATGGATGGCAAGTGCTTCAATAACAAACACTACACAACCAAATAGTGTTTCAATAGGAACATTGACTCCATTTAGATCCATTGGAATGATATTGGTAAACAGGCTTTTAAATTGTGGTCGATAGGTCACATGCAAAGAATTTGTTGCCTGTGCATTAGTATGATATGTAAGTTTGGGTCTACTTGTTCCCTTTGAAAGAAGGGTCGCTGCAAATCAATATGAAGTTGTTCTGAGAGATCACTTTTATTCCAGTGAAACAGTTCTATCCTGATGGGAGTGGTCTCATCTAGGACGACAATGCCCCCATGCATTAGGCACAACTGCTTTGATGAGAACAAAAGTGATGCTATGAATCATGTGCAATAGCATTTGCACTCACTAGATCTCAATGCAATTGAACACCTATGGGAAATTTAAGTTAGACAGCGCTTTTAACCACCATTATCTTAACGACCCAATGAGGAAATATCTTTTGGAGTAATGGTGTTCCATCCCTCCAGTAGAGTTTTATAGATGTTATATTGAAACTGTTCTGGCAGCACATGGTAGCCCAACAACCTACTAAGACGCATTATGTTGATTTTTCCTTTAATTTATTCATTATTTTTATTATTTAATTTATTATTCATCTGTATCTCTTCCACCTGAAATCTAGCACTTTGTGGCAGTAAAATACAGCAAATGCTATTGTTCATTTAGTTTGATTATGCAGTGACATTTTGTGTAATGTTAATGCTAAAGCAGCTACCCAACATTTGTAGTAAAGTAACAATAAATAGAAGGCTTAACAAACATAACGTCAACTTTGCTAGCCTTAAAATTCTCATTTCTGCTGCGAATTAAATGTAGGTGCCATTTTTGCATTTACTAGAAAGGCTAGCTAGCAAGTTATTCAACACTTATAGACTATGAAAGTTATACAGTCCTCCAAGAAACAATATGCTGTATGGTACAGAGCATATCGACGATTAAAAAAAACAAAACAACAACTATCTAACAAACAAAAAGAACAATAACCCAAATCATGTAGGAGCCATTATAAATATCATCACAGTCCAGGCAGACATTTAAATGCATGTCAATAACTGTAATTAGAATAAAAAATAAATAGTGAGTGTACTGCTCATCCCACATGTATACATAATAGCCTTGAGAAACATTCAGGCCTGCTCTCCCATGGATTCCCCCATAGACGAGCTCAGGGAATGGGCTGTACATTTGCTACATCAGCCAGTTAGCCCTCATCATTAAAGCCTTTTCTCTTGTATAACTTTTTTTTTTTTTTTGCCTTACTCTGGTGCACCAAGCTGTAATGATGCTCACTGCTACCCCTTGAGACCAGAGGGCAGGAAAAACGCCCACCACTACCTGCCGGCACTCTAACAGCCCTAAGAGGCAAAAATGAGTCAATATCACACTTGATTTGGCAAATGTACATCTCATTAAACAGCCCACCTCTGTACAAGCACACAGCCACCTGCCAATAAAAACACTGCTTTGAATGACAGGTTTCCTGTTAGTCATGTTAGTACATAACACATTTTGTAAACCATGATGCATCTGCAGAACTACTGTACCAAAAATAATTTTATTTTGTGAGGTTTATTTTTTGTAATCATATGTTGATATATTAATTTTAATTTATTTGTATAGCTCACTTCACAAAAAAGCAGTTCAAAGTGGTTCACGTGATAATTAAAGGGACCATACATGGACACAGGAGGACATACGGATACAGTAAAGCACACGAGTGAAACTGGCTGAATAAAGAACTACTTTTTTCATTTTTTTTATTTTCACTGCTCAAAATACTGCACATTGGTCTCCCTGATTACTAATAATCTTTAATTTTCCTAAACTCTGAATATTTTTATAAAGCTGACACTTAATTATCAATAGTTTAAAAAATCCCTGCTATCATTACAGTAGAATTACAAATATTCTGAAAAATCCATTACCCAACATTTATATTTCCATTTAATAAAACTATCTCTGCACATTAAAATGTCAGTGGCTATTACATTTGTGTCACATCAGTATGATGGAATTTCATTTTTGATCATTTGAAAGGCACCAACATTATATTATGACACCCGAGCCGTGCATCAAACTGTAATCAATCTTAAAATGCACATGCATGAAATTATGGATGCATTCATGGCAAAACAAGATTGTCAGCCAATGTCACCGAGGACACGGCTTCTGTTTTCCCTGCGTTTGCTGTGTTCTAATTTATTTCTTGTCAAGCTTGATGAGATAAAGTGATGAGTGGTAGGAGATGTTTGTCAGGAGAAGACAGGGTCTTTCTTCTTGGTGCCTTTTGGTGACTATCAGGGGATCTGATCAGGCTGAGAGCATGCCTGTCACACTGAGAGGGTCAATAGTCCTGACACTGCAACAAAACCTGTTTTTGTTCTGTGACTGACACTGACTCGCCATAGCTGCTGCTGAGTGTATACATGTCTTAATGGGAAAAAGGATTTGAGGATTTTTTTTGAAAGAAAAACACTACCCTTAAAGAAAAAGATGAATTGGAAATGTATTATATATGAAGTAAACTGGGTGATGGTAATCAATGTGACAATGGAAGAAAAGGTAATAATAAGGACAGACCAGTTTGTCTTGGTGACACTGATTCAGATGCTACCTTAAAGCTGTTATCTACCAACACATATATGTGAATGTCAGGACCTGCGATACTTTGCTAGCAGGCAGACAACATGGCTTTAACATATCACATCAAAAATCTGCACTGCTACCGCTTGTATTCGTCGATTTTTGCATTTACAAGTGATCCCTCAAAAGCAAAAAGTGTCAGCTGTGTACAGTAGATTTATTTTTATATTCAAATGGTAAATAAGCTGTCATGTTGGACCCACTGTCACATTGCGCATTACAAAATTCAAATATACGAAAAGTATACAAGTTTAACTGTGTGCAATTTCCATTGCAAATTCACTGTTTCTATTTTGCACACCCCACAAATAGTCGGTGGTCACTTGACAACCTGAGGTATCTTTTTTGTCATCAAAGGATTCAGCTTTCTTTGCACAAAGACTTTCTCTCCTCTAATATTATGTATGGATATTTTTCCCCCCCCTTTTTCATTTATGTCTCCCAACTTGTCACATGAAAAGGCTGTTATCTCTTCTTCTTCTTCTTCTGGATTTTCTGCTGTCCAATGTGTGAGTGATGCACTGGTCTGATCCATGGGGTAACAGTCTGTCTTTGATATCCTTTGTACAATGTGATATTTTAACTTTACAGTGAGGTTTCTCTAAATATGCAGCAGCTTATATTCATTCTCCTTCTTCTCCCTCTGGTTTTCTTTTCTGGTGTGCCACTCAGTTCCTCTCTCCTGTGCAAGAAGTAGACATACTGTACTTTGTCACTGGGTGAGCTTCTGCTTCAAAACACACAATCCTGTTAGGAATTGGCACAGCTCTGTCTGTTTGATGCCAGTCAAAATATTACAGTCTGTTCAACAATATAATGAGCAATGGGCATAATGCTGTCCAAATGAGCCTTGTTTAAATGTCTCCCTAGTTTAGTATGTGTTGGAACAATGCCACTTTGATTAAGCACCCAGATCTGTTTACCTTGTTTTACAGTTTGGAGTGTGTGCTCGTGGTTGTTCCTCTTTGAACCTCAGCAGCAACGCGCGGACGCTGTCGTGACAAAATGACGGGCTTTGCTAATATGAGCCAACCGTCTGATCAGGATTCAGCAGGTGTTGTGCGTAGCGGAGACTGACGTTTGCTTGGGACCATCCATCAGAGCTAAATGGCAGATGGTCTTCTCTGTGGCCAGGCAGGAAGTGCACTAACACAATTGCTGCAGAAACACAGGGAGCACTCTACCTGCTGATAATCCACTTACGCACAGACAAAGCTGCTTTAATCTGCCCGCTCCTTCCCTGCACACTCCCTCGCCACACGACAAGGCCAGGCTACATGCTGGAGAATCACCATTGATCCACTGCACGTATGTACACAGGCTGAGCACTGACAGGCCACGTTATAATGAATCCCTAATCACTGCCGTATGTGACAGAAGGATCACGCACGCTGAATACAGAGACTTAGAAACCATCTGAAAATTGCGAAATTAATTTTTGGCAGCCGTTTACTCATTCAATTGAAAATTCTATTCATGCATCTGGTTCAAGTGATGGCAGAGCTGTTGAAGGCGACAGATTATATCAGTACTGACCAAAAAGAAATGCTAAAATAAATATGAGCAAAGAAACAAAGCAAGTATGATACATACTGTGAAGTAGGAAATACAGAATTGATCTGCTGCGTTCAAGCACTAGACCCTTGTTCGGCCTATTATCACAAAGGTTGCATATTAAACTAGGAAACTGGAGTCGTATAGCACTTGAACAATGCTGGTGTTCCGGTAGCACTACCACACAAACTGAAAAAAACATTTCCTGTTATATCCTCAGACTCTGAGAACAACGTAAAGCATCACTGAGAACAAATCAAAATATAGTTTTAAGCAGCAATAAGGGGGCCAAGCTATTCAGAAGGGACAGTCGTCATGGCAACTTACACCATACACCAAATTTAATGTCAAGGAAAGCATTGTTAAGATATGATCTTACTTCTTGTCTGGCGGCTTTGCTATCAGTTTTAATTGGCTGTAACAGATTATGTGTTTATTTGAGGCTTGGTCTGAAGATCATCCCCACTAATTTTGGTGGAGATTGAAAAAAAATGTGCGTCCTGTAAACATTTTTTTTTAACCTTACGATAAAATCCAAGTTTTGAGTCTCATCAGTTAGGTTGACATGATAAGTTGATATGTTTTTGCCATTCACACAAAAATTATTTGTTGAAGGCAAAAATATCTACAGTGATTGGTCAAAATGCAATTTTTATTGCAACAAGCCCTAGTGGTTATTTTCCGTGCTTCCTCAAAATGGGGTCAAAAGCCAGTTTGAGTTTGACAGATCAAAGTGTTACCAATACCTTTGTCCCCATTTTGCAGCTTTGCCGCTAATTTCCATCCAAAAAATCCACATGATACATTCTGCGAAGTTTGGTCTGCAGATTTTGCCAATTTTGGTTAGAACTGGTAGAAATTTGTGGGCCTTACAGTAAATACAGTAAATCATGGAAATACAGTAAAGGATAAAGTTTTAGGTTGCTTTAAACTCGGCTTGATCCAAGGTATTCAGCAGTACCTTATTTTTGAAAATCAGGTAGACAATTAGGGCTGCACGGTGGCTCGGTTGTTAGCACCGTCACCTCACAGCTAGAAGATACCCGGTTTGCGTTCAGTTTGGACGCCTGGGATCTTTCTGTGTGGAGTTTGCATATTCTCCCTGTGCAGCGCGGGTTCTCACTGGGTTCTCCGGCTTCCTCCCACAGTCCAAAAACATGCAGAGCTTAACTGATTATTCTAAATTGTCCGTAGGTGTGAATGTGAGTGTGCTTGGTTGTTTGTCTCTATGTGTAGCCCTGCAATAGACTAGTGACCTGTCCAGGGTGTCCCTTGCCTTCGCCCGAGTCGGCTGGGATAGGCTCCAGCCCACCCCCGCAACCCTACAGAAGATTAAGTGGTGTATCGATAATGGATGGATGGATGGTAGACAATTAGTACGTTACAAGCAATAAATGCACCTCCAACTTCAACCCCATTGGTGTTGTGTGCTCAAGGCACAGACAGGGAACTTGGTAAAAAGAATCAGCAGACTGTCTGCAACTGGTGTGCCAAATTTAAAAACCTTTTACTATACGGTTATAGGTGCTGCCATAGACTCCAATGGCAGATGAAAGTAGAAACACAATAAGTGCCTATGTAACTCTGCTACATGTCCACCAATCATCTCACTTCAATACAGCCACATACAAAAGTCTTGGTTGTGTTCTATACTTGTTCTATACTTGAATATACTAGCTGGACTGCACTGCATACTGAATATCATTAACAACTTCAGTCTGTGGTCCAGCTCCTCCTCTGTCCTTCTGCCCTCCACTTCAACCCATTTATCCTCTCACTGCTTGCATTTCCACTTTCTATTATGCCTCATCTCATTCAAATACAGTCCCTCGCTTGTTCATTTCACAGGCACCTGTCAACCCGACTCCTCCTACCACCAGAGGGCTCAGGACCCCTCACTGGGACAGGCTCAGACGGACTCCAGCAGAGTGCTCCGCCAGCCTCCGTCACGCTGCCCATGGAGTCTACGCCCTTGCCAAAACTTTCTCAATTAATCTTGTCAACTCATATTCGTGGGGGGAAAGCATTTTTCTGATGGTTCCGATGATTAGGATGGCACCGACTGATGGTACGGATGAAAGCTGATTGCTCCGTGTCAACAATCAAATGTCTGGGTTGAAATATTCATATTGGTCCGAAATGTTACGCCTCAGAAACTCAGCACACTGAGATTACTAGAACACTTGATGCAAGCAACAACAAGCACTGCAAAATCACTACTCGTGTCACATATCACAATAAATTATTTCAGTTTACTTTTGATAATCAATAATACATTGCTCATCCTGAAATGAGGATTGAATATCCATACACTGTCACAATGCAATACACAAAACATATTACTTACAGTACCCTGGCATTAGAAGAACAACCTGCTGTAATATAAGTGCAAATAACAGTAAGATCCATTCAACATGCTGAGAAACTGAGATGGACTACCCGGTACAGTCATGTGAAAAATAAACACATCCAAAGGAAATTGTTCCACTTTTTTGACATATTTGGACAAGCAATTATTATCTTTGAGCCAGTGCCTACAGATAAAGGTGGTATACTTGAACGCAAACTCAAGGAAAATGGCTTTTCAATCATTTATTCAACTAAAATATGTACAGATGTAATATTTTTCTGTGGAAAAACTAAGTGCACTCTGGCCTCAAAGCTAGTATTACCCCCTTTAAAAGAAATAACTTCTTGTAGGTTTTTTGCATAATTGGCCACCAGTCTTTGGCATGAGTTTGCAGAAATTTTTTGACCACTCTTCCATGCAAATTTCCTTGAGTTGGAAGATGTTTAAGGTTTTTTTTTTTGTATGTACTGCCCATTTCAAATCCCCCCACGACACTTTAATGGGACTCAAATCTGGGATGTTTTCACGACTGGGCCATTCCATAACCCTCCATTTCCTATTTTAGAGCCATTCCTCAGTGGATTTGTTAGTGTGCTTAAAATCATCTTCCTGTTGAAAGATTCACTTCTGGTTCGACTTCAACTTTCACACACATTATTTTCAAGCATTCTTTGTTATGATGCAGAATTCACAGTTAAATCAGCGAATGGAAGCTGCCCAGTCCCCCAGGCAGCAAAGCAAATTCCAAACCACAACATTTCCACCACCTTCTTCACAGTCGGTATGAAGTTCTCCTCCTGAAAGGTCGACTTTGGTCTGCACTGAACAAGTCTGTTGTTATTGAGGCCAAACAACTCCATCTTTGATTTGACGGTCCAGAGCACATTATTCCAAAAGGCTTTTCAAAGGTCTTTGCCTCCGTGTTCACTGGCAAACTGTGGTTCTGCTCTAATGTTCTCTTTGAACAGCAAAGGCTTTTTTCCTGGCAAACCTCCCATGCAGGTCAAATATGTGTAATCTCTTTCTGATTGTAGGCACAAGCACCTCAACACCAGAAGAGTTACCTGCTGATCCTGTGATGAAATTTTTGCGATTCCTGGAGACTTATTTTTGGATCAAATGCTCTGCTCTTAGGCTGAATTCACAGGAGTGGCCAGTCGTGGGCAAATTGGCAGTCACTTCAAATCTACAACACGTGCAGATGGTTTTCTATGCAGTGGAATGATTTATTTTCAGATCATTTGGAGATCTTTTTGAACTCAGATGCAACTACAACATTTTTTTCTGAAGGCCTTGGACTTCCCTTTAGATCTTGATCTGATGACACCACACACTTTGATAGCAAAGAGAACAGCAGACCCTAAAGGTCAGAGGTTTAAATAAAACAGGCTCCAGCTGTCACTCTGTATGGAGGGTCTAATCACTGACGCCTCAACTGGAAGCCCTGATTCCAATTTTACGGATTAGAGTTAGTTCAGTGTAATAAATGTAGGGGTGTACTACCTACTTTTTTCTATGTGTTTCCTAAAAAATTTCATTTTTGACTGTCTTTCATCTGTAGGCACCATTTTAAAGAGGATACAATGTTTGCTTGTTCAAATATGTTGAGGAAATATGATGAAAAGTCAATCATTTCCATGTGTTGTAGTTATTTTTTCACGTAACTGCAACTTTCCATCTTTTAAATCACCTCTCAAATGTAAGGCATGAAAATAAGTGAAACTTATTTTGTGTAATTTGTTATACATGTGTGTTGCTTTAAGATTTTGTGCAATTTAAATGAGTCCAGATTGCCAATTAACACTTGGGTCCAGGATGCTTATTAAAAAAGCCGGACTTGAAGCCGGACCCGGAGGTGCATCAGGCCAGGACCTGGAAGTCCCACAGGGAGTCATTATATAAGAAGAGGAAGTTTGACTGAGATCCTTTGCCAGGTTGTTCCCACTGATTGGACTTCATTAAACAACACAGACTTATAGAGGCTGAGCAGGAGGATGTTATGTTCATCAATCTCATACAGGAAAATTCTGCTGCACTGAAACTCTGCCCAGATCTGAATGGGTTTACAGCAGGTTTCACTCTCTGTATACTGGGGTGCTGAGCTGTTCTTGCTTATGAACTCATCTATTAAACAGTTTGAATAACGTGTTGTCCTCTTTTTTTTTCAAGGCACGAGCAACTGGAGCTCTACAGGGAGGAGGTGTCAGAGCGGAATAAAAGGGAGAGAAGGAATGAACAATTAGTGTAGAGTGGTGGAACAGTTTCACGACAAGGCAGAGGCGAAGGGAGAGGGAGCTGTGAAAGAGGCCAGGTGCAATATCGCATCCTTCCTGTCAGGGGGCTTAAAAGGAGAGCAGAGGAAGAGCGTTTAGCTGCGAGGGACGCATGTGGAATGCTGACCACAGGTTGGAAGAATCGACTATTCAGAGTGCGTCTCATCCATGTGCCCTATTGGGTTGGGGAGGTATCTACCAAGTAAAAACTGTTGCCAGCATCTTCTGAGGTGCTTGGAATACCGACAAGGAAAATCAGGTCTGGAGGATGAGAGCTGACCTTGATCACAGCAGCTGTGGTGCTCTGCTGAGGCTGCATGCTAAAGTCGAAAAAAAAAGAAAAGAATGACACACCATACATTTGCCATGGTTTTCTTTTAATGCTTACTACCCTGGGAATGTTTTCAAGATTTAACTGTAAAGGGGTAAAAAATACAGTAGAGAATAAAAACATCTTTGAGGAAATGAAATGACAACATTTATTCATATCTTTCCTCTACAGTTGTTTCTCTGTGTAACCGCCCCTGCTTTATTTTCATTATATTATGTCGGCATAAAAATCAATGCAAATTGCATTTCTAGTATGTCAGTAGATCTGCTGTGTTTTTGCATGCCACTCAGATGATGAGGAATTGTAAGCGCCGCTTTGTTCTACTGCTGTACATCCCTGCTCTAACTCCCTACAGACTATATTCATACAACATTGTATCCCTGTATCCATTTGTATTTTATAGATCATATAAAATGTGAATTCAGTATATTCAAGAACAAAATGTATAGCCTGAAAACCCACAGATACTGACATTTGATGTAGTAACACAGGAAGATCACAGGGGAAGGTGTAAGGTAAAATAAAATAATTCATGAATGGAAGGAACTGTCCGTATCTGGTGAGTCGGACCAGATTATGTATATTTCAGTTAAAGCTGGCCTGGTATTACTTGTTTATGATGTCTCCCTGCACTGTAAAAGAGTGGAAGAAGTTTCATTTAACTCTTTGACTGCCTCTAAGAGTTGTCTGACAAGACCTCTACAGATCATCCGTCATATTGGTATGGTGCAAAAAAATTATTACCACAGTGAAAGAACTAAAGCTGAAAGAGCTCAGTGCACTGCATCTTAAGGAAAACCATGCAAATAGACAAAACACAAGTAAATGAAGAAAACATCTGACACAGCGCATGAGTTACAAAAACACATAACCAAATGCAGAAATGCACTGCAAGTATTAAAGAGACAATAATGGATCTGTTTCCAGGAGACACAAAAAAAACATGAACCAAGTTGGGACATGCTTGTTGTTGCATTGTAACTTTTTGAAATTATTGAAGTTAGATATTCGTTACTGGTGTTGGAAACCAAAGTGTAAGGATGTTTTTATTTCAAGATAGTGATCACATAACTCAGACGTTACTG
>OMNN01089783.1:16794-37713 GCA_900302755.1 Chromis chromis
ACTGTCGGTGAAACGCGGCTAAAGTGCTTTACAATGTTTCTCATTCACCCATTCACACACCAATGGCGACAGAGCTTCCATGCAAGGTGCCTGCCTGCCATCGGGAGCAACTAGGGGTTCAGTGTCTTGTACACTTCAGCATGCGGAGGGGGGGCCAGGGGTCAATCAGTGGACAACCTGCTCTGTGAAATATCTCAGTTTTAAGTTTTGATTTGGTTAATTTTGGTCACACATGCTTAGTTCAAGGACTCTTGGATAGTTGAAAATCTGATGATTATCTCTGTTTTTACAGTTTCTGGCTCTGATTAAATGTTGTAATTTTGGCACATTTTTAAAAGATAACATGCTTTTCAAACCCACCGGTCAGTTTTGGGATTCACAGGATTTAACGGTTATCAAGAGCTTTGTTACTTTGTGTGTGGAGTTACATCTTATCCCAGGCTGCACAGTGGAGCAGTGGTTAGCAGTGTCACCTCACAGCTGGAAGGTCCTGGGTTTGATTCCTGGCCTGGGGTCTTTCTGCGTGGAGTTTACATGTTCTCCCTGCATGGGTTTTCACTGGGTTCTCCAGCTTCCTCCCACAGTCCAAAGACATGCAGAGGTTAATTGGTGATTCTAAATTGTCCATAGGCGTGAATGTGAGTGTGCTTGATTGTCTGTCTCTATGTGTGGCCCTGTGATAGACTGGTGACCTGTCCAGGGTGTCCCTGGCCTTCACCCTAAGTCAGCTTAGATAGACTCCAGCCCCCCCAACCCTATAGAGGAGAGTTACATCTTAACCCTGCTTGGCGTTTCTTGGTGAACAAAAGTTTAAACATCCCGTCAGCACTTCTTTGGCTTTGGTGAGCATAACTTTTGGTCTCTTAAGGGGAACTCCACCATCTTTGCAGGGCTTGTGGAGTATTACTGCATGTGGGGGGAAACAGTTGTAGAAAGCTTTTTGTGGCTCCAGAGGGAGCTGTGCAAAATTGTCAAATGATGCTACTTGAGTGTGCATTGGTTGGGGCTGAACACTACGAGGTTGGAAGTGAAAAACACTGGAGGGTGTGGAGTCAGTAGCTCCTCTAAGCAAAACTCTCCCTGACATCACAAACTGAGGTGTATTTCTGTTTCTGCACAGCTTAAACAAACTGTAACATGTTAATTATTCAGCTTGACATGTGTTTTCCATTAGGATATTCTAACTGGTCTGTTAAAACTCCACACCCTCTCACAGTACACCAGAAGGCGCGCTGTGGTTTCTGTCCAAAGTTCTATTTACTTTTCGGAGACTAATCATCATATTTTTGAAATGCAGTGTTACTATAATCAATCACAGATAGAGCTCCTGCTGGATCATTGCTTCATTAGCAGTGGCACAAGATTTCACACAGCAATTGATGCTGCAAGAATCTAACTTAAGGACACCACGCGTCACATTAAAACAACCTCCCCCTCCCTCCCTCTCTCTCTCTGTCTTCATTTCCCTTCTCCGTCTATCCTTTGTGACGATTTACTTCATTTGATTGCCGATCGGTTGTCATGGAAACCAGAGGTCGTTTGCCTCCTGCGTGTCTCTTTGGAAACAATAAAAACAAGAGAGGGAAGGCGAGAGAGAGGAAAGGCAGAGAGACTTTGAGAGCGGGTAAGAAAGAGTGACGCCATGCAGTGAAGTATTAAGAATTCATTTAGCTCCCGCTGCCGCACACTTTCAGCCTCCCAGCTCTTTCCAGCTCTGTCACGCTGATGCTTTCGACACATCCAGATCTTTTGGGTAATGGTCTCCAGTGCCGCTGAATTTTATCTGGCCTTTTAAAGTCTTGGATTTGTTTCCTTCGAGCTCTACTTAGTCTTGTCTTGCAGCTTGAATAGAACTTTAGAGTCGAGCTCTTGGTCGGGACAAGATGAGCAGTTTTAAAACAGCAACTTTTCACAGCATGTGATAAATTACAATTCCATTTTCATAGGCTTAAATGTTTTTCCTCCCCTAACGATCAGCATTTAAGTAGGTCACTTGACAGAAATTGGACCAGCATATTAGTTTGATGACATATAGTGCAAGTAACTGTGTTATATAATACACTTACAAATATTTTAGTGGAGCTGCCCACACTGAATACTGTAGGTGTTCCCAGGAGCCTCCAGTAGTGACTGACAGCCTCTGATGAATATGAAGCAGAGCAGGCTGAAAAACAGCACACTCCTCGCTAAGAAACCAAAATTGAGGGTTACATTTTTTTGGCAGTGAAACCATTCTATAAAACAATTTCTGAGTTAATCTTCTTCGAACACCCTGCCTGTAATAGAGCTTTGTGCTTTGAATTCAATTTAAAATTCAATTACAAATGATAAAAATATGTAAATTGTGTTATCATTCCACAGGCAGGAACATACTGCAGGCTAATACACACATATACACACACAGACACACACCTACACACACACACACACACACACACACACACACACACACACACATACACACACACAGGCACACTTTTGCCACTTCAGCTTTTTTTCTGTAGCTAGCCCTTCCTAATGAGGACAGAGATATCATCCGCAGGTGTCAGTGAGCGAGTGTGAGACCTCCAGGCAGTGCCTGTGAACACACCGCCTAAAAAGCAGAGCCCTTCCAGGGAGACGCACACTTTAATGTGAATTGCACGGCTGTATAAAACTGCAGGTCAGCGCTTTCTTATTTTCCCAGTCTAAGTAATGATGACAGCCTTGGGCTAATGCTGTGAGGATTATCTCGGGGTTATTTCCACTGCCAAATGCATTCTTTAAAAACAGCCTCGGTGAGTTGCCAGAGTGCCCAGCGTACCGGTTACGATTTTCCTACATAGATGGTAAATTACATTATATATTCATTTTTAAATACTGCATGCATCAACCTAAACAATATATAATTAACACATCAAAGAAACAACAAAAACAAATCATAAAATCCTGGAATGATAAAATCTCTTAAATATTTAGAAATTCCACAGAAGGAGCAGGTACATCGAGCCTAAAGTCTGAGTTTATATTGTCACGAAGGGGGCTCTGTTTTAACCTGCTAGATCACCATGGCAACAGATGCTGCACAGCTAACCTGCTCTGGATGAGCTTCTGTTCACAGTTTTGGATTTAAATTGTTTCTAAGAAGCGACCCCTTTTGACCTTTTTCTGATAATTCTTAGCTGAGAAAATACGATATATTGGCAAACCTGCTGAGCTGAACGAAGCCATGCAGTTACAGTACTACACACTTTATGTATTGTGCTGCAATGGGAACCTAAAGTTATTATTAATAATAATGATAATAATAATAATCTAACCTTTATTGATCCCCTTGGAGAAATTCCTTCTCTGCATTTGACCCATCCTATTCAAAGTTAACCTTAACTATACATACTAGGAGCAGTGGGCTGCCACGGTGCAGCGCCCAGGGAGCAGTCAGGGGTTAAGGGCCTTGCTCAAGGGCCCACAGTGGTGGTGACTCGGACAAGCGGTCGCTCTCACTTTCCCACCTCAACCTCTTGCCAGTCTGGAGACTCGAACCGGCAACCCACCGGTTACCAAGTTCGCTTCACAAACCACTAGGTCACCACTGGCCCTAACCATATATTTTAAAAAGTTAAAACTGACCTTCAAACTGCCTCAGTTACAAAAGTTAATCAGTGTTTTTCAGTTTGACATCAGTAGCACATGAATGACTGCAAAAGTCCTGTTCAGTGGACTGTTATTTTTTAAGTAGTGTGGTGAATCTGTTTTTTCACAGTTATTATAGTAAATGTGAATAACAACAATAAGACACAACTATGAAGAGACGCACACAACAGTATTTCACGCCTGGCCACAACGGTCCCTAACAAACAAATGGCTCCTGAAGAGTATAAAATCTGGAACTTCCAACCAGTCAGCTTAGAACTGATGAAGCCTCTTGGATGAGAGGTGAAACGTCTTCGAGCTAACTCAAGCAAGTCCAGATGCTACGATTGAAACTATGAGGATAACCATGACTTGGATGACTGAGAATCTTCACAGACAACAGTATACTGCTTCTCATAATTTACCCCCAATCAAAAAGACCTTCAATTCTATAATGCCAAAGTACTTTTCATCCTTGGTGCACAGGGTCACTACAATATCTTACATAATGAAAGTAAAAGAGTATATCTGCTTAAATTGGATAGTCAAATAATATACTCAAGTAATTACTTATGTACAGTTTTGGGGTGTTTTATTTGAGTGTTAGTGCCTTCAGCTGCTTTCTAGTTCTTCTTCCCTGATGAGAAATAATGTACCTTTTTACTCCACTACATTCATCTGACAACTGGGGTTACTTGAAAATGAAGACTTTACATTAAAAAACACCTTTGTTACAGATTAAACCACTGCTTTCCATCCTCTTCTGCTCATGATCTGTTCCAAATAAGCAAGAAAATAATTCAGATGAGTTGTTAACAGCTCTACTAAATAGACATTTCCTCTCTAAATTTCTCACATGGTTTCATTTTGGTAGCTGAGGTAAAACAAAAGCCAAATTATCTAATTTTAACAGCACAGATAATAGAAAAGTACAAAATAAGGAATGTATATTGAAACGTTGTTTTCTTCTGTCCTCTCCCATTAATCATCCCACGATCCCTCAGATTCATTTTGTGACCCTTAAAGGGGTCTGAGCCATGGGTTGGGAGAGACACTGGACCAATCTGTCTAACTGCAACCTAACTAACTGTAGCTAACTGATAAAGCAGTTAAATTTAGCAGCACCTCCACCAGATATATCCATCCATCCATTATCTATACACCGTTTACTCCTCTGTAGGGTCGCGGGGGGCTGGAGCCTATCCCAGCCGACTTGGGCGAAGGCAGGGGACACCCTGGACAGGTCGCCAGTCTGTCACAGGATACCAGATGTATCAGTATTACCACTTTAAGAATTAATACTTAAAGTATATTTTTGCTAATACCATGTGTACTTTTACTTAAATAGGATTTTTAACGCAGGATTTTTATTTGTAATTAAGTATTTTTACTTTGATGAATTAGTACAAAAGTAAAGTGGATGTAGTTGAACACACAATGAAACATATCAAGTAAACAGGATTGCATGCACTCAATATTTTTGAAAGTCAGTCTTTGTAAAATGAAACCATTTAATTAGTCAACTTGCTGATGATTTTTACTGAAGATTTCTGCCCTAAATTACCCAAACTATCCAGCCTGTCACATTTGCAGGGTTGTTACTTAACTGTAATTTCCTGTTGACTTTCCAGTAATCCAGGCCTCCACCTAATCTTCACCATCATTCTGGCATTCCACAATCTAAAGGCCTTTAAGCCATTAAGTGGAGAGGATTGTTGAAGGAGAGGAGACTCCACAGACAATAACTGACAGATAGAGGATCAGTAAAATGTCCCGAGCAGTTTCTGAGCTGGGCTACAGCCTCACATTATCTAATTCCTATCACATCCTGAGAGGTCATAATAAAAAGCACAGACATTTCTGTTCATCAACAAAGCTTTGTTCTGTTATAGCTTTCCAGTATAACATGACAGTGTGACAATGAGTCAGTATGTACAAAACCAAGATCCTGAAACAAAAAACAGCAGAGAAGAATTTCAAAATGATATTATTATTACTTACACATACATTTTTCCTCATGGGACATGTCAAGTTGCAGGATTCTTTGACAAAGTAGATGAGGTAGGCCAGCAAAACTGCAAGTAGAGAATTAAATGAATTAATAATTAATGCTTGCTTGTTTGTTTGCTCTAGCAAATCATACAGGATTACACTGCAGCTGTACTGAACAAAAACAAATGCAACATGTAATATTTTAATAAATTCTATCCATTCTTTTTAACATATTGGAATGAGTATTTGTTGTCATGGACGTCATGCAATAACCAAGTACGCAATATTTTGGAAATGATAACGGGCAGATGGAGAGTGGGGTTATAGACCAGAATTCCCAACTCATTGTGTTCACCATTTGCACTGCACAGTGGCACACATCTGCAACATATAAAGGTAATGAGGTTGTTGATGCAGCTTGTGGAATGTTGTCCCACTCTTCCCAAGGGACTCGGTGAAGTAGGCCGACATTTTGGGGGACAGGACTGTGTTGTCAAACGTCCAAAGCTGTCTGAATGATTTCATAGAGGACAAATAGTGGAGCTGTGCACATTCAGGTGTGTGGCTATGACCCTAACTGACCTGCCAGCATGACAACAGCCTGTTCTGGACTTTCTCTTTTCCTCTGTGGCATCATGTCATTTGAGTAAAGCTAGAATTTAAAGGTGGTCTTTAATAGTCACTGGTCAAAGAAGTGTATGTGTGCTGGTCACACTGTCTGATCATTGTCCTTCCTGACTGGTTACCTGACTAGGATGTGGATTAATTCAGTTGAACTGTTAAAAACTTTTGGCTAAATGTAACCATTTTCTATTTAACACATTCTCTAAGTAAAAAAAGAAGAATATTTGCACACTGCTTTTTAGTTTTGTTCAGTGTATGTTCTAAAGATTTTCAGATGGCGTTGGCATAATTTTGTTTTACGCCAAAAAATTAGAAACGTAAATGGCTACAACAATCTTGCTTGGAATAGACTTTACTATTTGATTATGAAGATTTCTGGGAATCTTGACGAGCATGGCACTAGTGTAAAGTTTTCCCTTTCGTGTATGTTTATTTGTGGATTTTTATTTAATTTCATTCTAATTTCTATATGTCTTTTTTCCACAAAAAAATAATAGATTTTTTAATTAAGATATTTTCCCCATCTAAGTTAAGAACTGTCTGAAATATGAGGTACGTTATGTGTAAGGGTCACTGTTTTCAGTAGAGGATTTTTCTGGGCACACTTTGTTCTTCAGTCCTGTCAAACACTCTGAATTGCAAGCAATTAGCATGTTTTGGCACTAGGGGGAGCTAGTCAGCCACTGATAATCATATTGATTGATGGTCAAAAATAGAATAAGAGGTGAGGGAAATTCACTGTATAAAGTAACGAGGAATAAGTTCAGGAAATATGTGAAAAATATGATAAAACATATATTGCCTATATGAAAATACATGACTGTGTAAAAGAGATGGGTATAGCATGGCTTTCATAAAGGTAATGTGACCAGGTCTGCAATAGAGGATGTGGATGGAAAGTTACATGGAAACATTCAAATAAGTATCCAGACCTCACTGACCAAGATTTGCTCAAATGATGTAGGAAGAGAGCTTCTGCTGATGAAAATTTTGCATGGCAAACAAATAGGGAGACTAAAGCTTTTTGAAATGCACCGTGGCAAATCCAGCAAGGCAGTGATTACACAACACGTTTCCCAACATAAATAAATCACATCTTTTCAAAAGCAGAAACAAGAGGAGTCAGAGGCACATCCTGTTCCTAACAAGCTCTTACAGGAAAAAAAATATTAAAGGGATTGTGAACACATTCACATGCCTACATACTAATTTCATTTCCTTTCTACTATGCGGGCTAGTAAGAAGACTGACTCATCTCGAAGCAATTTCCAGAAGCAGATAAGTTGACATAGGGAATTCACAACATTTTTCTCTGGAAATAAGATGAAGAGGTGAAAGCTCAGACACAGAGCAGAAAGCGAAGAAGGAACTGTATGAGAAGAGTATCTACTGTAAAAGACACAGCATTGTCTCACAGACACAGATTCACAACTTGTTTTTAAGGTCAAAACCAGATTAAAAAGTGACAAAGTTAAGAGATTCTTTATCACGTGCAGAAAGAGTTGAACATTGTTTGAGGTCAGCAGAACTTGGTACATTTGTTTCCACATCACAACCCAGTTCAGCAGGTAAACAAAACTTTGTGACCTTGTGATAATAAATAAGTAAATAATTAAAGAGATGGGACAATAAACGTTTTATTATAGTGAGTCATTCAGTCTAATTGGTAATACCTTACTCAAGTAAAATACAACATATGGTTTTTATTTTTGACTACTTTTCCACTAATGTGCTGTTTATAAGCAGAAATTGCAGCACCTGACATACTTACTTAATAAATACTACAGGAGAAGTAGAACGGTTTGTACCAACAGAATATATATACACTGACACAACACTGTCCCAAGGCAACCACCGAGCCAACACAGCTCTAATCCGAAGACAACAAACCAGTGATTTACTGAGTTGACCAGCAGGCATGGATCTTGAGTTCTCATTGTATCAACTGCACATCTTACCTCACAGCAACGTCACAGATCACATTCTTGTTTGATCTGTTTTGCTTAGATTTTTATCAAGAGAGTCTACATGACATTCCTGTGATTATGTTTCTGTGGACAATACCCTCTTTTATTCTTATAAATGTTATTCCTGCTTAGGTTTTGAGAACTCAACACTGCTTCTTAAAACAGAACATTAGCCCCTTTGTCTGTTGATGCAGGTGCTGCTGGGAAACACTGCGTCACCTTCTCTTTTCACCAGTTACACCAAAAGCCAAAATGCTACAGGACAAGTTTTGGCAACCAGTTTGTCTGTTTTAGATTCTGGCAAGGTTTGGGGGTTTTGACAGGAATATACACGCCTGAGGCAGTTGTTCCAAAGACTTACCAAGGCTGACAAAACCAAATAATCCAATGGACTCAACATTAGAGTTGCGTGACTTCTCTTACAATTTCACAACGACCTAACTTTCACAGGCTGATATTAGACTAATGTTCTCCTTGAGTTTACCAGTGCTTTTCAGATAATATAGTAAGAAAATGAGAGAAAGGGAGAAAGAAATATATAGTGACAACTGCAGCTCCACTGTTTTTGTGTACCTGCACTGTTACTGTATTGTTACACCACTTTGAAAAATGAAATGTTTTGAAAATGTTGTCTTCCAAGTTTCAGAAAGATGGTGGGAAGAGATTTCCTCAATGACTAACAATGAGGCACGACACAGATTTGAAGAAACTGCAGCTAAGTTGATGGTAAATACAATATAGACTCCCTATACTGTGACAAACATAAGGCAACAGAGTGTAGAGAAAAGAAGATTTTCTGCTCTTACGGACAGAACGTAATTCATCTTACCTGAGATTTCATTATGTTTCAGACTACGAAGGGAGAAGTAACAGATCTAATACCAGCTAGCTACAGGCAACTGCAAATTATTTCTCAGCCATATGCATTTGTCTTTTTACTGCCAAGCACTTCAAGACATTTTAAATTACATTTTGCAGTCTTTTTTCTTCATTGAAAATGAAATAATATATTGTAATGTTGCAAAGTAAACATAATGTTCAGAAGACAGCAGAATCTATCAGGGAAAGGAGGCCATGTCAAGGGATATCAGTGAGAAACCTGTATTTAATTTTACACACTAAAACAGCAGTGGAAATCATATTTAGACAAACAAATGATACATTATATTGTAAGTATGCATGAAGTCTTGTGTCACTGTCAACAACAGATGTACAAAAGCCAAGAGGGGAAGAGATTTGAGGTAATGACAGGAAGTAGAGAAAAAGAGTCAAGCCACAATACAGTTTCACACCAATATTATCCTCCTGCCTGCACAGCCTCCAGCAGTCAGTCATATCGTCGTCTTTCATTCCCTGCTGTCGCAGTCTCTCGATTGTTCTCAAAAACACCTTGGATGAGTAACTGACTCGAAGGTGCTAGAGTAGGGGAGTGTGCTCTTATGCATGTGTGATGGGTTCTGCATTTGTTTGTGATCTTCTTTTGAGATAATCTTTTCACAGATGTCATTTTTACAACCCGGTCAAACCACTTGAAGGGGGTTCTTTCTGTGTGCATGTGTTTCTGCCTTTGTTGCAGTTCTTTATAGTTTGTAAACTGCAAATTACTGACTGCTGAGCACAGGCTCACAGGACCAGTGTGAGAGTGGCACACAAACACCAGCCCCTCTGTCTCCCAAACAAGATCCACATGACACATGTGCTCCATCCTTCCAGTAAGCCAACCAGAAAGCCCGCCCTGGGGCCTGGTGCTCTGTTGCCCAACAGACCTAATCCCTGGGCTTACTGCCTCTCATCTCACTAAAGTCCCCTCTTTTGTAGTGAACACAACTCATCTGGCCAATGAGGCTCACTGGTTTTGCACATACACATCGGCATACCCTTTGTAATCCCTCTCCATTCTTGCTCTTTATCTCTTTCTCCCACTCTGGGTCTCTCCCTTTCATAAACATACAGTGTACAGTATAGACATGGGTAACCACGCGAATACCAGCATTTGTGGGCACAAACAATTGTGCTCATTCCCTCACACTGTCATTCACCCACACACAGCAGTAACATGCTGGCAGCGATGACAATATTTTTTTTCATTTCCTCTGTTCAATGGCTATTTTTATCTGGAGTTTGTTGTAAATAATGAAAAAGGTGAAACCACAGAGAAGGAGAGATGACACAAGCGTCAAGTATAAAAAAAAAAGTGAGATTTTAATTCAGCTTAAGTGTTACACTCCTTCCTGAAGGTATTGTACCGTTGAAGCCCAAAACACTGCAGACCTTACACATGAGAATTTTAAGATCCAACTTCTAAACACAGCACACTGAAAGAAGTACTACTTGGTGTAGTTGGGTAATAATGAAAAAGACAAATCAGGAAGGAAGAATCTTGTCCGTCATGCTGACATCTAACTGGATCTAACCAGACTGCAGGCTGACTATCTCATTTCTTTGTTCCTTGCACTTCTCTCTGACACTCTGGGCTCTGGTGCTATTTGGTTTACACATTCCTCCTTTCAAAAAATCACACTTCATGCTGATGGCATAATTCAATGCTCTTTCAGCCTTTGTTTTTCACAGACACCGCGAGAACAGCATGCATACGTGCAAGTAAGCATATGGGTGTGTCAGAAAGTGAAAAAGAGCTGCTGAAAACAAGGGTGAGAGATACGTGAGGAACGAGAGAAGAGGAACACAAGCAAGAACAAGGCTTGTGACCTTCTGTGTGTTCATTTACAAGTAAAAATGCACCTGTTTGTTCCTTTTCACTGCATTTGTCACATAATTGTCATGGTCACAGTTATGCAACTGCTGCAGGCCAAGTAAATTAAAGGCATGATTGTTATTTAGTGCCAAGAATATATTAAGTGAAACCACCACCAATAATTTGACAAATGGATTTTTTAGCAGAACAAATGATCTTTATCAACAAATGCACAAGTTTAGTGGGTATATGGGTTGTTCTGTGTTAATGCAACTGCAATTGAACTGGAATAGTTGATTAACCAATACTTTATTTCACTTAATTTTATTTTAATCAAGTTGAATTTTGAAGCAAAAATAATAAATATTTCCCCCTGCAAATCATCACGTAAAACATTAAAATTGAAGATATAAGGTTTGAAAAAAGCAGCAGGCAGTGGATTTGTCAAAAAGGTCACACACAAATTCTCCACAGCAGAAAAGGATTCACAGTAATACCAGAGCTGTTAGGAGGATGTGAAACTGTCCATGTTAAATGCTAATGGAACATTTAGGTCTATGAGAGAGAATTTGGGTCAGTCATATGACTTGTCCTATCTGGGTAATTACAGCTGCCTCTCTTTACTAGTCTGATAAATGGACCAATCGAACTGTGGCAACTGATTATTGTCTGTCTGTGAATCAATCTGTCTGCAGTGCTAAATATACAAGAGTAGGCTGAGAAGAGAGGGAAAGAGAAGATATTTCTGGTCCATGTATGGCATTTATCTTCCATCCATCCTTTTATCCATTCCCTCCACTTCTGCATTTCTGTCACAAACACCTCTGTTTCACTTCTTCCTTTCTTTTTCCATCTGAGTGTGAATGTGTAATTGTAAACTTCTGTGGAAGTCAAGCAACAGAAAGTCAGTGAAGGGATGTGCCATAAATAAAGCAATTATAGAGGGATGCTGGGATGGATAGAGGGATGATGGCGAGTAAGTAGGGATTTAAGTTGAAGAGTAGTGGCTTAGAGAAAGGGGAGAATGAGGGTGGACAGATGAGTGTATTATGCAATAAAGACAGTGTCCGTCATTCTCAGCCTGGATGACTATCAATGGTCTTTCCTCTCCTTTTCAATGCATTTAAGCAGCCCCCACGCATTCACACACACACACGATACAAACAAGAATTAGACAAACGCGCAAGAGCAGCAGAATATTATGAGAAAGAAGCCTTTATCTCTTCCCATACAACCCTTTTCTCAAAACATTTCCCCGACCTTTTCCTTCTGAAGGAACTGCCATAACCACAGTAGGTTTTCTGAAAAGAAAGTCTTTCACGGCCCACCTATGTCTGGACAAAATGCACCAATGTTTGCGTCAGACATATTGTGTTTTTGTGTAGGGAGGGACAACATTTCTTCAGATTGTTTCCCCACACAAGGACACATCAGTCAGAAAATAGACAAGTTTCATCAGTAAGTCTCACTTCCCATGGCCTTGAGGAAGCTGACATGTGGATGTTTATCTTACATAAGAGCATGGGAAAAAAATCTATGTCTGCATGTTTGAGACACTTGATCTTTACAGTTGAACAGAGATAAAATAAACAACCTCCACCGTGGAACATCTACACATGAAACTAAAGTTTGTAAAAAAACAAACAAAAAAAACACACAAAACATTGCAGGAATTAATGCAGTTGTGCCACAGAATCTCAGAATGACTTTAGGCCTGTGAGTTCAAATCAAGCAATTGCAAACAACAGTGGCGTTGATAGGCCTGCCTGTCTAAGACTATAGCCCTGAATGTTTTAATGCATAGTGTAACTGAATGAATGAAATGGTTTTTGGTTTATTTTTACTAAAGTAAAAATGATTTTTTTTTAAATGCCTTGGCTCTATTCATAAGTCAGTCCAATAATGCACTAAAGCACATGAAGATAATATGATGTAGTTGACCAAAAACATTATTTCACTGTTTGTAAAAGTTTGATCTGTTTACTTAGGTCATGTGTTATCATCACAGCAGGATATCTGCAGCTCTGACATTACTGTGTGTATGGATACCTCCCCTAAACTGCATATTGAACATGACCCCTCTTATCACTAAATTAACTAACAATATATAACAGGTAGCAGAGTAGCAATGAAAATAAGATGCTGCTCTCAGTCTCCAGGTTTAGTTATCAGCCTCCCCTCCTCTGGAACCAGCTTCCAGGTTGTTTTTGGGAAGCAGACACCCCCTCTGCTTTTAAGATTAGTCATTAAACTTTCTTTTTTGACCACATTTATAGGTGGGACTGGCTCAGCTGACCCTGATTCATCCTTTAGTTATGCTGATATAGGCCCGGACTGCTGGGGGACTTCCCATGATGCACTGAGCACCTCTCCTGTGCTTTCCTTTCTTTCTCTCTCCATATTTTTGTATGCCACCATTTCATATCATTAACTTTGAGTCACTTGTCTCTCATAATTTGTGTTTTGTCCTCTCTGCTGTTGTCTCTGACTACAGAGATACACAATTTTGATCTTTACTGACATCCCAAGTGTTTATTGTTTTTAAAGGTGTTGTTTGTTTCTTATCTCTATTCTCTTTACCTTCATTCCAACCAGTTAGCAGATGGCTGTCCTCCCTGTGCCTGGTTCTGCATTAGGTTTCCTCCTGGTAAAGGGGAGATTCTTCTTCCCCCTGTAGCCAAAGGAAACTTTGTAAGTAAGTAAAATGAGTAAGGTGAGTAAAATCCTCACATTACTGTGTAGAGATTTGAAGAATTGGTGCCATATAAATAAAACTAAATTGAAATGAATTGAAAACACATTTTATTGTTATATTGTACATTTCTGTTATTACCAATAGTTAACATTAGGCTATGGACAGATTTTCAAAATTTTTGTCAGCAATACAAACAAAAGATTTGGGGTTTTGTGTTATAAGACTTTATGGGTGAACTTTCCCCCTTGCCAGCAACTGCATCTTTTCTCCTGAACTGTTTACAGTAAATGGTTGTTCACCCAAATGACTACTAAATAAACATAGTATTTCCAAAGCACACCTTTGATTATAGCTGTGTAAATCATCATAAATAAGACACACAGTTTGAGAACCACTGGTCTAGGTAGCCTGCACTCACTGTGATTTTAAATGAAGTATCACATGAAATAAAGTGGGACATAAAGAGGGATGACCTTACTTTGCCTAGAGCACCGTATTTCACATTTTATATTCATTTTATAGTCCAATTATCAGGTTAAACTCTAATGACTGCTGGGCTGACCAATGATTCAAGATCTTAACTAAGCCTCTGGCAAAGCAGGTAGTAGCTACTGAGAGCAATTTCATTGATGAATTCAGATTCATTAGATGATTTGAAAAATAGAGGGAAATGCTGTCATATTAGTCAGTCAGGCAAAATATACATTTACAAATGCAAAAGCACTGAATTGACTCCAACAGTAAATAGGGGAGAGCAGGGTAGTTAGTGCCAATTTTTACTTTAAGTGCCTTTCAAGCAAGGGGATTACAGTCATGCATACAACTTAAATATGTACATATAGTTTAGGATGTTGTGCATCCCTGGGAACAATTACTTTGGATTTCAAATCAACTGTTTGAGAAATATAGCTTTAGAAAAAAAAGTGGTTTTGTGGCACAACTTGCCCCAAGCATGCCATTAGAGAGAATTCAGTGGGGTAAATTGTGCCATTGATAACTGAAGTAAAAAAGCAAGACAAATTCAATACAAATTATTTATTTAGCATTTATGTAATATTTACATTAAATAACTAATGTTTATATAAACAAAAACTTTGTTTGAACAAGGCCAAGCACCACATGAACACATAAAACAAAAATGGCAACATGAGCACCTAACGGCTTCTGCACACTACTGGACATCCCATTTGTCAAGGCTGCAGGGGAATGTAAATTTGTGCTCTCTTCTGGCTGTACCACCAAGCTTTTGTGGTGCAGGTAGTTTTTTGAGCACATCAATTCTAGGGATGATTCCCTCATCATTCTCTCTAAATGTGAAGATGGGCTTCCCATCAACAGACCTCTTACAACTTTGCTTCAGAAACTTGGCACTGATCTCGTCGCCTTCAACATTCTCCACCAATCCAACATAGTTGTAGATGGATTTCTTACCGGCGAACTTCACAATGACAAAGTCACAAATTCAGTGACATCGCCAAGTGGAATCGGAAAGTCACTCTCTTCTGAGCTACTGGAGATGAATAAATAGCCACCCAACTATTGGGTAACTATTTATTATTTAACGGTTATCTAAAATGAATTAATAGTTAGCCAACTACTGATTTTTAGATAACCCTTTAATTATTATTTTTATGTACTGTATATAATAATATATCCCAAAAGGTTCCTGGAGGCTCCTCTACTTCTAAGAACATAATATCTCAGTTAAAGCTCAGAAAACAGGGAAGCTGTGACTCTCAGACCATAAATTTTAATTAAAAGTCACGTACTCAGAGTGTTCTGTGCTTCTCACCACGTACCTGTACAGGTATAATAGCGTCTCATACCTCACAGCAATGTCAGTGTCATTAAACTGAGCTTCAGGCCTCTGGCACAACTTACCCCAGCCCTTTGGCACAAATTACCCCAACCCCACCATTTTGGAAAAAATGCATCCCCTAGCATGTTTTGAGCTAGCATCATGTTAACTCTATAGACTCATTGTGTAGCTTACTAAAGCACTAAAACATGTGTGAACTGTTTTCAAAGTTTTCTATAATTGTTCAAACACAGCCATCAAAAAACCTTAATCGTAGAAATTTTACTTTGGAGAGCAAAAAAGTGTTTTTTTTATCTTAAATGTGCTTTTCTCTTAAACCATGTGGCTCCCTTCTTTGCAGGGACAGTGAAATGGATGTGGATGTGGTCAAAATAAGTGGTCACATGACCAATTTCTTCTATGGTTTTCTAGATAACAGGGGTGGCTCTAATTGACCCTTGGCACAAATTACCCCGCTCTCCCCTACTCATGTTTGTCCACAGTGAACAATGGATCCCATGCTTGGCTGGAGAAAACCTCATTCAAAGTGCTGGGGAAAACTGCACAGATACAACTACACACAACCTTTCTGGATCCAGTGGCATGTCAAAGTCAAGGCAGCAAGATTTGATCCATGTTGCTAGTTGTCCCAGCTTCAGTTTCCATTTGCTGTCATTGTCCTCTGTGACTAACCAAAAAGGCAAAATTGTCCAAAAATAAATAAAATCTAATCTTAAAAGAAGAAAAATGACGCAGTAGAGCTAACTGAAACAGAGCTGGGGTTATGGTTCATGGGCACCAGGATATGTTCAGAAATATTGTGGGCAATAAGTGCTACTTGTCTCTTGACTGAGCCATGCCCGAGTCCCCTGTGGCTCACCCCTCATCTCACCCCTCAGTTTGTACAGCTTCATTTCCTTTCCGCAGCTACTTTCTTCACATCTTAATCCCTTTTACTAGAGATGCGAAGAGGGAGGACATGGGCAGAAGGCCACTAGAAACTGAATTTGAATCACTTATAGTTGAGTTTGAATTGCTCAACTTAAGGTGTTCGTCCTCCTTCACAGCACAGTTCTTTTGTCTTGGAGACATTAAGCTCCAATGAACTCTCTTCAACCCAGGACATTAAACTGTTAACCTGTGTGTAGTATGCAGAGAGAGAGTATGTCATCTTGGAAAATAGTATTCTCATTACTTGCCTATTGTGTGACATAACAGTGGATTTAGTCTTTTAATCACAATCTGCTAAAAAAAAAAAAAAACTTCCCTATGTATGCCCCTACTATGTACTGTATGGAAAATGTGCTAAAATGTCGACTGCAGGGGAAACATCTGCTGTCAGGAAGTAGGTAGCCTGAGTCACCAGATGTAGAATGTGGGTATAAGCAACCGCTTATTTCAGGTGGCTTTGTCCTTCCCTTCCAATGTCTGGGAGTTACCATCCTCTTCACTAGAAGAAACAACAACACCAACCACCCAGCAGCAACCTACCACACTAAAAAGGTCCAATTTTAAGTTGGATTTGGAGCATGCAGTGAGGAGACCTGCTAGGTTTTTTATTATTATTGTGAATTATCTAATTTAATTACAGTAGTGGTCTCCCTGAAAGTGTCCCACCAAAACAATTCTACCCATCACTATTTTTGAGGGAACATCACATCCACCTACAAGACTGTGATTGGTTTAAAGAAATACAAACAAGCCACAGTGTTTTTCCCCAATAGCAGAACGGTGCAGTGCAGCCAGACCATTGTCCTACATGTCCTACTGAATAGGCTGACAAAGATGAGTCTAGAAAATTGGTAATGTAGCTTGTAGAATGTCATCCTGCTGTTGCCAAACAATTAGTAGTACAGTAAATGTCTTTAGTAATATTTAAGTTGATGGTTTTGTGAGGTGTACATCCATCTACTAAGAACACCATAGTTTCAGCATAGTCTTGACAGAAAGGCATGTGGGATGAACAGAATGTAAGAGAATGATTTGAGCTTGAATGCCTGACCCCTACAATGAGAGGATCTAGTGGCTCTGCAAATCAATACATAGTAGTTCTGAGTGATCACCTTTATCCTATGCTAAAACATTTCTGTCCAGATGGGAGCAGTCTCTTCCAGGATGACAAACCCCCATTCATTGGGCACAAGGGGTCACTGTAAGGTTTGATGAGTATTAAAACAAGATGAATCATATGCCCTCACAGTCACCAGCTCTCAATCCAGTCGAAGACCTTTGGGAGATTTTGGTATATCGTCTTAGACAGTGCTCTCCATAACCATCATCAAAACACTGATTAAGGGAATGTCTATTGGAAGAATGGTGTTCCATCCCTCCAAAGACATGTTCCAGGGACTTGCAGAATCAATGCCAAGGAGCACTGAAGCCGTTCTGGTGGCATGTGGTGGCCTAACACCTTACAAAGACACTTCATGATGCGTTTTCCTTTGTCACTTGTCTGTATATGGATATGGTTGTGTGTTCTACAAAGTAATCTTTGATCAGCAGATCTCTCTTGGCTTTCTCAATCATACTGCTGGATTCCTGCTTTACTTCCTGTTTTACAACCATGTTAAAGGTAGCTGTTCACCTAACACGAATTGTGGGAAATCATCTGTATGCCAGACAAAGTCATACTGTCATGACTAATGTTCAAGTAATATTTTACAGATTGAAACCAGTGGCTCACTGGTAAAAGTGTACAGTGTTATAAGGAAACACATTTCAACATTCAGGGTTTGAATCTAACACAGCATTTGTTTGTATAATGACAATAAAGGCTTTCTATTCTATTCTATTCTATTCTATTCTATTCTATTCTATGCTATTCTATTGTTATTCTATTATTGTTATTCTATTGAATGTGTGTTAATTCAACTCTGAAAACAGTCGAATACATACACCATTTGCTCCTGTTTGAGCAGCATTTGTTGAAAACTAAGCTGAGTCTAAGTGCTTGAGAAATAAATTACTGAACTTTATTTTTAAAAAATGTAAACTGCATATTTGTCAGAGGTGTGTTTAAAGGCAGACATGGTAGGGAAGAGAGAGCCTTTACCAGGCAAAACCTCGATTTATTAATCTGCAAAGCAGTGGACAGTTTTTAATCATGTCTGCTTCTCCATTGTCTGTTCGAGAGCTACAACTGGTGACATGTCAACCTTCTCACATCTAGAAAAAAAACATTTATCATCACAAAACTAAATCAAAATTAAATATCCATTAACAAATACTGACATAAGAAATTAAGAAACCACTATGCTGCTTTCATTCTTTAAAAAAGCAAATCTCACAGGATTAAGAAAATATCTGCTGTTTGACATGCCAGGGTTTGCATAAAGATAGTCTGCATGAAACTGCAAACATGAAGTGTCTGGGAGCCCCAAGGGAGTGTCTGGCTCATTTATCGTGCTGGTTCAACTGCAGAGACACGTACACAGAGACACACCAAGAGGGCTGGTGGAGGAGGGTTTGGATAAACTTTAAAATAATCCGAAGGATGAAAATATACAGTAAAAGGAGATGACGATCTCATCTGGCAGCTCGCTGATGTTCACCTCGAATCAGTCCTGGGCATCATTAAATGCTCAGGCATCGCTTTCCTCAGATACAAACAAGCCCTTTGTTCCAAACCAGCCTGCTTGCGCCACCTACATCAACACATACCTGATTTACAGCTGCTACTACTAGTAAAGGTGACTACATCATGATCTATATGCAAGGATTGATCACCCCCAGGTGGCTATTTGCAGCATACGTCATAAACCCCACTCCCTTCATGTTAACAGATGGGACATAAGATGAACTATAAAATCCAATGACACTTCAAAAAGTTGAAAACTTTAAAGTACCTCTTATCAGTTGTTAATGTTTGTGTTGAATATGTAAGTTTGTTTGGTCATGGTTGACATTCGCTCTGAACAAAATATTGTGGAAGTACCTGCAATCCTCTGTTCAGGAATTGCTGTACAACATCAACAGGACACTAAGAGACTTCATCAAGAACTCAATGGGACTGTGGAAAACAACCCTGAAGGCCAAGTCAAAGCCAGTTGCAGAGATTAGCATCACTCACTGATCCATATCACCAGGTTCTACAGTAATGACACTGGAATGTCATTCGGATTGGACAAGAGTGGTCGGTTGATATCAAAGAGGGGCAAGATGATCACCACTGAGGTTGAACATCAGAAGGCAACATGTCTGAAGGACATTAAGGCCTGGATGACCTGTAATTTTCTTCATTTAAATTCAGACAAAACTGAGGTTATTGTATTTGGCCCTAAACCACACTACACCTCAGAAACACACTATTTTACCAGATAGTTACTCTAGATGGCATTGCCTTGGTTCCAGTTCTACTGTAAAAAACCTTCGAGTTATTTTTGATCAGGATATGTCCTTCAACTTACATATAAAACAAGTCTGTAGGGCGGCATTCTTTCATCTACATAATATTGTAAAACTCAGGAATATCTTGTCTCAGAGTGATGCTGAGAAACTAGTCCATGCATTTGTAACTTCTAGGCTGGACTATTGTAATTCCTAATTATCAGGATGTCCCAATAATTCTCTTATAAACTTCCATCTGATACAAAATGCTGCAGCCAGAGTTCTGACAGGAACCAGTAAAAGAGATCACATTTCTCCTGTATTAGCTTCTCTTCATTGGCTCCCTGTAAAATCCAGGATAGAATTTAAAATCCTGCTTCTAACATACAAAACTGTTAATGGCCAAGCTCCATCTTATCTTAAAGACCTTATTGTACCTTATCATCCTAACAGAGCCCTTCACTCTGAGACTGCAGGTTTACTTGTGGTTCCCAGAGTTTCCAGAAGTAGAATGGGAGGCAGAGCCTTCAGTTATCAGGCTCCTCTGTTGTGGAATCAGCTCCCAGTTTGGGTTTGAGAGGCAGACATCCTCTCTACTTTTAAGATGAGGCTTCAAACTTTCCTCTATGATAAAGCTTATAGTTAGGGCTGCTCAGGATCACCTGAGTTGTCCCTTAGTTATGCTGCTATAGGTTTAGACTGCTGGGGGATTCCCATGATGCACTGGGCTCCTCTCCTCTCACTCTCTATACTGTTATATATCAACATATCATTAACTCTGTGTTTCCCCCTGAGGTCCTGTGCTTGTTCTCTCCGCGGATGTCTCTGGATCTGGAGCTCCACGTCTCTGATCTGCAGCCGCTGGCCTCACCACCTGCTATCATGACATCCTACCCCAACCTCTCCTGCTATCCCCTCATCCCCACTCCCACACAAATCGGTCAGGGCAGATGGCTGCTTTCCCTGAGCCTGGTTCCATTTGTAAGGTCTGTACCTTACTATGTTAAGCGCTGTGAGATGACATGTTGTAAATTTGCACAATATAAATAAAATTGATTTGAAGTGAACATATAGGAGATGTTCAGGACAGCTACAAACACCTTGGAGTCCCAAGGCAAATGGAAACCATGAGGTGACAGCCACAGCCACATACATACACACATATGCACTCACCCATAGACATATATACATAGACCTCGCATTGACTGTG
>OMNN01089785.1:0-12541 GCA_900302755.1 Chromis chromis
GTTAATTACATGAGAAAGAAATGACACATTTGCTTTTTAATGTGGATTTTTAAACTGGAGCCCTACTGAAATATCTGTTGGCAGATATTATTGGCCGATATTAGCCTGTCGCAGATACCGTTATGGGCACAAATCTTAATATACGCTAATATGAAAATGTGTTTTTTTGTTTGTTTGTTTTGGTGCACAACATAATGCAGAAAAAGATGCTTGTGATAATTTAGAAATTGTGTCATCAGAGTTTGTCCAGAGTGCGCTTCGACTTTCTTTACATTGCTCTCAGCACTGTATGCAGCACATGTAGCACAGCACATATCCCAGCTGAGCAGACATGTGATGCGGAGTCACGTTGTGTCTTCATGATTTGCTGCTAAGAATATAAGCTGATGCATCAAAATAATCTCAATAATAATAATCGGTATTGGCATCATCCCCATATATTCAGTATTGGTCAGGCTCTGGTTTAAACTAAAAAATAACTTTCACAATGCAGCAACGAAGCCCTCTTCTACTATGAAATGCAATTACTCTTAACCGCAACAATAGTAAATTAGAAAATGTGTGAGCAACAGCACTTTATTATGAAATATGCTCTATGTTTTAGGGTTGTATTTCTTTGACGGTGCGTCTGGGGGGAAAAATAAGGCTTGAGTTGAAAATAACCAAAATGAAACTTCATAACTACAGTAGCATGCATAGCAGAAGCATTAAGTTTGAAAATGTACCACGTTCATATATAGAGTTTGCAATGATTTAAAAATGAGATATCCCAAATGCAATAAGCGACCTCTTACCTCACATAATCTATGACTTGCTGGATCCTGGAGGTCTTTGTTTTCACCAGCTGCAACAACAATTACATCTCATCTTACAGATGTTCTATTTCAAAATGCCTGAGTACAAAGAGTTTCTCAGTGAGCTTACCATCAGGGTTTCACTTGCATCCTGGATTTCACCTTTCCAATAGTACCTACAAAAAAAAAAAAAGCAGATGACATAAGACATTTGAACTGCACTGTATCACTTACTACACGTGTATGAGGGACTGCAGGTGACTAGGGACTAAAAAATAGCAGTACACAGTGCATAGCCTTTAAATTCTATAAAATAAAAGCTTTCATGAAAACCTATATTTTCTAAAAGAACATAGCAATCTAAACCTTGGCCCAACCACTTATTGTAGCCACCGTGATTTACAGTGATACTGTCAAACTGTTCCTGACAGGCTTTTATGGTGTCACGAGCAAAACTACCTCTGTGCTTTAAACATGGTGTTTTTTTGTGGATTGTGAAATACAGCACATCAAGTAAAAATCAATATTTAAAGCTAGAGTAAACTGGATTTTGAAAGCATATAACTGGAAAATGAAAAAAAACACCCCCCTTTCCTTAGGTCTCTTTCTCCAACACTACTCCTCCAAAATATGAACGAGCACTGCCTGAGCACTTCATATTTAAAAAGACACAAATATGCTACATAACTACATTTGCAAAACGTACTGTTCAAAGCCAGAATAGACTAACATAAGATAATTGCCATCACGGGACATTTGCTCACAACTAGGCTACTATGCAGACAGGAGGCAAACGCATACTACATGGATACCACAAAGAGCACAGAAAAAAGCAAATACAAATGTATGCAATCATCAGATATGTGTAGAAGTGCAAGATATGTAGGTTTCGGTAAAACTATCTATCTATGAGCTATCTGCTCATTAGCTCTAGCAATGTAGCCACCTATGTTTGTAGTAGACTTCAGTGATGCGCAATGACTGAAGGGGCAAGAATGCTTGCATGCAGGTCGGTAGATAGTTAAACGGGAAGGTAGGCCATCCAATTGCATCACGCTAGCCGAATGCAACGTTTGGAAGGGTTATTTACAGGCCTGTGACTGCCACAGAGAACATTTCTTTATCATGAGTGCACTACATTAATTGATGTTGGGATGTACAGAGACGTTCAGCAAATTTTTGTCTTGCATGTCCAGATAGCGGTAGGGAAAAGAAAGCCGTATGAAATGTGTGGCAAATGGCAGCCTTATACCTGCAATGTACATCCGGTGAGTCAATTTTACTTGTTGTTTATTTTATTTATGTGTTGGCTGTGCCAATGGCTGCTGTAAAACGAGTTGCCCCCCGGGGATAATAAAGAATAATCAATCAATCAATCAATCAGACTAAGCAAATCCAACCAACAATGTTTCTGGAATACGTTGCACGCTCTGGCTTTAAGCATATTTCATGACAAATGCCAAAATCAAAGTTGACATTTCAAACCAAATAAGCCCGGATCTAACTGAAGGTCACACATTACCTGCGCTCACACACCCTGACTGCCTCCATCACTGTTCTCACCCTTAATCCAACCACATCCTCTATTTTTAGGCTAAATATTATCCTCAAGTCTGAGCTTTTCCTTCCTTGTTCCTTGTGGGGTTATGCATTAACAGGAAAGCTAATCCATGCATACAAAAACACGACCGCTCTGAAGGCCAACTGCCACTCAAGTTTCAAGTGATAGGGAAACTGATAAAAGCATTCAGATGTAGCCCATTCACCTTGCGGTTTTCTAGGAAATCAGATATGCAGCAGAGAGGACAGAAAGAGCACATGTTCATTGTATTTCTGCGTCTGCACATGTGAGGGACATAATAACTAAGGTAGGCTTTGTGGTTGTGTGTCAGCTTGGTAGAAATGTGTTTCAAGGTAGGGGTCAAGTATGATTTACATTGTGGAGGTCTTGGAGAGAATGTTAATACTGGCTGCCAGCCGTCTGTCCATGATTGCTCTGAAAAAAAAACACAAAACAGAAGGGTTGGAACCGAAATGGAAATGAAACATGGAAAGAGGTGATAGAAATTAAACACAAACCACCAGCTGTTGATGTGTTACATCGTGAAACCGAGCCCTTCATTATGGTGCTCATCAGGCAGGCTGAAGGACGGGACTTTTATGACGTAAATTCCGACAGAGACGGCATACTTTGTTTTCTGTTGCCGCTCGGCTAATATATTTTATTACCACCTCTGCGATGCCCCGTCCTCAAGCCAAGGGGCTCTGGAAGGAGGTGATTTACATACTTGGAAATCGCACTGTGGCTACTTTCTTGACATCTGCTTAATAGAAAGAGCTCATTTGCATGCAGCTAAAATGCCAACAAAGGAGACGAGAGTGCAAACACAGCGCTCTCCTCCACTTGTGGGTTTGACATGATGTATCTCCTCCCTAGACAGAAAAGTCAAACTTATGCTGGGCGGACTGACTTTGAATTTTTTAAACCACTTTTGACTAATTTGCAAACCTCATGTCACAAAGCAGAGGCTTGTTATAAACATCTAGATTAAAGGTAGAGTTCAACATTTTGGGAAATGATTTATGGGTGAATTAAAGTGTTAAATATAATTGGTTTGTATGAAATCTGGAGATGGAGGGGAAAAATCAAGCTACAAGCACCTCTGAAACTCACTATTAAAATGCATCATCTTGTGTGCTTACTCTGTAAAATGCAAAATTGCAAAAACATGCATGCTTTTGTGCTGGACTATTTCTTGGCCGTGCACAGTGACTTTTCTTTGTCACTGCTATGAGGTTGCTAGGCAACTGGCATTCGCATTGAATGAAACCATAACTTCTGCTGTTGCAGATTTAAAAAAATGCAGTATAACATGTTAATTAGTCAGTTTTAGAGGTGTTTACAGTGTTTATGCTAAGCTAGCTGGGTGGTGGTAGCTTATCTAGTCTCTATGCAGTTCTTTAGAGTCACAACCACTAGGCCACACGATCAGTGCAACTTTCTGTGACACTCACTCCTCGCATGATGTTTTGTTGTCATGTAGCAGCAACATCTTGACTTGCTGAGTCTGCCAGTTGAGTGGGGCAATAAATCTCCATGCATGACCTACTTGGATGAACCCCGTGACTTTACCCAATTGGCCCGTGTATGTGACTGAATGTTACAGCGTTCCAGTAAAACCTTCCAGTAAATGTCATGTCTTTGGACTGACAGATCGTAGCCACAGTTAGCTTTAACCAGGCAAGCGGTCTAGAAAGTATGAATAACTTTAACAGGTGCCGATTCTGAAATGTTCTTTTGATTAAAACATGTTTCTTTAACTGCTTGCTAAGTGAATTTATTCTTGCAATGTTGTGTTTTGATTTTAAATAAATAAATTTAATGCAGCCACAATGATTGGAAGCTGGATAGAAAATATTGAATGTATTATTAGTTTCAGTTAAAATGTTTTTCTTGCTATTTGCTTGTTGGATAATGTGAGCAGGATTGCAAGCATCATTTAAAACTTAGAAGAAAAAAGTTAAAAGGCTAGCTTTGCTTGTCAGCTAGTTATCAATGTCCATTAAATTTGTGCTTGGATGTCGCTAGCATTTTGATCTAACATGATCTTTTCAATGGTGCTACTTCAGGGGCATCTATTCTTTTGACATGACTGCAGCTGCAAAGGTCATAACTGAGAGTCTTGGCTTAGCGGATGTAGATTACGGATATAAGTCTGCCATTAGTCAATGATTTCATGCAGCTTTCTTTGCCCCCTCTGCTATCTATGTTTTACCAACACAACGGCGACGAAGTTCCAGACAGCAACCTGGTTTTATAGTCCTTTTAATAGTTTTATAGTACCTCGTTCATTTATGAGCACTGTGTGTGATTTCCCTGGGTGTGTTTTGGTGCCATGAACAAAATCTTATTTAGGGCCACGAAAATCCTAGGACCGGCCCTGTATGTGGTGTACAGACACGAGGGTGGTATTGATATTCAATGATACTATTTCCCAAAAAGTAGAAATATTCCTTTGAGGTATTTAAACTTAATTTTAAAATGAAATGTATTCATTTCCCCCCCCCCATTTCTATACACTTTAAAAAGCAACCTGACCATAGTGACCACTCTCTCCTGTACCTGCCAATGTCCTTGGCCGCCTGTTCATTGGGGCTGTTGATGAGAAGCACCGAGTGGTGGCCTGGTACGTAGCTCCCTGTGAACACCGAATGGAGCTGGACCCCGATGGACCACAACCCAGGATACATGGACACTGTCAGGACCAGGAACTGCGGAGAGTTGGGTGGATTGCAAGAGGACAAGACTCCAGTTACCTCAAAGACTTTTTCAGAGCATGTTTGTGCCATCCCTGAGTGATGCATGTGTAATTACATGGGCATTTGGATGTTAAATGTTTCATATTTGGACGAAGGGACGTTATAGCTCAATTTAATTATCTGCAGCCCTCTGAAGGGATTGCCATGTTTGGATTGGATTGGATTCAGTATTTATCCTCTTATTATTTGGCGCTGGCTGTCACAGATAAATGAGTATTGGCCTTGGCTTGGACGCACTGACCAATTTATAATCTGTCCTACTTCTCTGTGCATCACAGCATCAAAGCCCTGCATGAAATCCAGCACACGTATTTGTAAAGAAAATACATTTTGCAGTAAACTTGCATCTCTGACCTTGTTGCTGAAGATTGTTTTCGAAGTTTTAAACTAAGAACTGTTTTTAAAAAGTGCACAAAATGCTGACAGTAGCTCACCAGACATGACATAAGCAGCACCGAGCGAAAGACTGAGTTCAAAACAGCCTCTTTGTGGCATCGCTGGAACAGCCACTCCATCCTGTTAGCTGCAACAAATGTCATTCCCAGAGTCCGCACGGAGCAGATAACACGAGGGACACACAGTACTGACCTCAGTGTTCCGGCATTTTGACCAAAAGCATTAGAGTTCCGTCAAACATGTGTTTCTATGAAGAGGGAAACACGCTAGAACTAATTGCCGTTAGCGGAGAAGTGCATGTCGCTGACAGGTGAGGGGTCGAGTGGTCAAATACAGTGACAAACCTCCGCCCCGTTTGATTGGTTGCTTCACGCGTCCTGCATTCCGGACGACCAATAAAATCGCTCGCTTACTTCCGCTGCCACGCCCCCAGGCCTCGGTCATAATCGGCTTTGGTGTCTTTACATTATAAACAGGATCTCTGCACCAGGAAGGGAGTGGATCTGTAATGCCAACATGGAACTGTGACTTCAGGAGAACATGTTTTATAAAAATGTCCCTCAGTGGAGAAAATAATAGATTGTTGTCAAAGAATAATCACATTTAGCCTTTCATGACACATTTTTTTCTTCTATGTAATCCCCCATATTGTGCTGATATGCACCAGGGACCAGTGGAGGAATTTGGCTTAAGTTTATTTTCAACTAAATAAGTTAAATAATTGTTAAAATAATTTTTGCACTGTTGTGTTGGATTTGGTTTGGTTGTTTTATTAGTTTTTTTTTTTGCATTGTTTGGCCTTTTTTTCCCATTTATTTCAGACATGCCACAGCATCATAAGGGCAAAAAAGAAAAGCAATTTCCACATTTTTACTGGGTCATTCAACAAAGTCAACCAAATCTAAAAAAAAGTTCCCACCTGACCTTCTTGGAATCAGCTGATCTTTCATATACAATAACTTGACTATATTTAATGAAGACTTGCAAAAGTTTGCCTTCATACTATGATTATTTTCTGAGTAACAGGCCCTCGAAATATAAAGGGACAGGTCAAAATTTCCTACTTTTTAATTTGAATTGCTTTTTCCAGCATTTTTGAGCCCTCATAACTACAGTATAGGTGACAGCCACATGACAGATTTAGCAGTGAAACTGGTAGAGTTCTGTCAGAAACTGCATCCGATTCAGGAGTCACAGTAAAGTAAAAATAAAAATATTTTTTTTCTCTATAATCAACTTTAAGCATCACTATGGGAAATATCATAGTTTTAAGTGCAAATCTACACCCGTTTAATGTTTATGACATACAGTAACAGAAATAAGCATTGGTACCCTGGGTGTGTTATCTGTTTTTTGATAATTCACCTGAGATAAAAGTGCATTGTGGGCAAACTTTCAAAGGTCAAATCAAATCACCATGTGGGACAGGTGACTGTTCAAAACAGGTTAGAGTAAAAGACAGTTCTAATGCCAGGCTCAGCTTCTAGCCATGATTTCTTCTGTTTCAAAATATTTTCCTAGTCAACCCAATTACTTCGATGTGGCAGTCTGTACTTTGAGGACCTGAAAAATTAACACAAGTACGAAACCAGTAACTATCTCTTAAAATATGATGCATCGTCATAGGCAGATTTCATGGGGGACACATTAAGAACATTCAAACCCCTCTGTTGAAACATGAAATGAGCAAAAGACTTTTTTTTATTTTGGAAAAAAACACTATAACATTACTAATAGAGGCAACAAATTCCCCAGACAGGCGCAGGCCTATTTTCTCCAGCACTGTCTTTTTTTTTTTTTGTTCCCAAAAATATGAAAATGAAATATGAGCTCATACAACCACAGAACCGTAAAACAAAACTTAATTAGGCCCACATACTTTATATTCCATTATATTTTTGACAAATTGTTGCAAAAAAAAAAAAAATCACTAGAATCCAGAAAATGAATGGTTTGACTAAGAATTTCCTGGAAGAAAAACCCCTCAGAATCCCTACTAAATGTGCCTCTGACTAAATGTGTTGTTATACTGCAGTATTGTTATTTTCACTCCACTCTAACACTGTGTTTGGGTTCAGGAGAACTTCTGACCTCTTTAACAGCTCAAAAACACACTTAAAATTGGTTTATACTTAATGGCTTTTGCATAATTATATGAAAATTGCACATGAACACAATTATCTGATTCAGGTTTTCAGAAGTTTTGTACAAAAAACCAACATGGTGACTTCTGTTTGCAGTTCCAAAGACCCCATTTGCAAAATATAGTTACTGTAAATACACAGGATTTTCACTGGCTCTCATTGTGTGTTTGGTGTTGACAGTAGTTTTCATTCTGTGTGATGCTTTCCAAATTCCAAATATGAAGTTGACTTTGGAGTTTGAGAATAATTTGTATGTAAAAGATTTAATAGAGACTTGACCCCAGACATACACCGATCAGCCACAACATTATGACCACTGACGGGTGAAGTGAATAACATTGATCATATTGGTACTATGTGGTGTTCTGCTGGAAAACCTTGGATTTTAACATCCGTGTTGATGACACTTAGACACCCAAATAAACATTGTCCCAGAACAAGCACACTCCCTCATGCAAATGGAAATCCCAAATGTCACTGGCCTCCCCGCACAAGAAAATGCACCCCACCACATGGCAACAACATCAAAAAATCAGGAACATGTTGAGGAACATGACAATGGCCCAAGATGTTGATTTGACCTCCAAACTTCCTAGACCCCATTCTGAGCAATGTGGTCTGTGAAACCCCAAACAAAAAGGAAGCAAAGTCAACAAAACACTGGGTTAAGATAATATATCAGTACTTCCTCCATCACTGCTGAATAAAATACCTGGATCTTTAACAGATTACTAGTTATATTATAGTGGCCTGTTTTAAAAAGTTAATAATAGACTCTTGTTTAGGAAAAGACTACAATAAATATAATAATTCAATGTAAACTGTCCATATTTAATGTTTAGGATGTGGAAAACCATTACACAATCACCACTCTTCACAAGGCCTCACTATAGCAAATACATATGATAAACTCTTCAGTCTCTGCAGTCAGTTTTAAACCTTAAAGACTTTAAACCAGTGTCCAAATGGTAAAATGTCAAAGATATAATTTATGTAAATGATATCAGAGTAGAAAGGGCACTTGTTCCAAAATTAGAACAGCTGTCGGTCTGCTATGGGAAGTAGCTTATGATCCATGATACGTGCACATGTATTTTCACTTTAAGTGCAGGCACATGCAAAATTACAAAACTGCACTTTGCTATCCTGTAACAGTGGCTTAAACCAGGATCTCTGATATGCAGATCCTCATTGTGGGCAAAAGGACATATGCAAACACACATATTCAACATGGGTGTGGTTGCAAACAGCACAGTGCACACAGTGAGCAAAGATTCAGATAAGCCACACAGTACTCTGCTTGGCTGCATGTGAATGAGGACGATATGGGCAAAACAGGGGAGTTGGCATCAAAATGAACAACTGGCAGAAGTAAACCACACAGATAATAAAACGGTTATCGAAAGAAAAATGATGTCAGCACGGCACTTTGCAATTTGTCTGTTGGTCCTGAGTTGTAATTATGGCTTTAATGAGGTGTTACTGATAGAAGTCAGTTCATTAAAACAGAAAAGCGAGTTCAAAGATTTACATTTTGCAGAAAAGCTGTTTGGCTCAGGATGTCCACATGGGGGAGTTGTGGGTTCGTGCATTTATCTGCTCCTCATCCTCCTCTTTCCATTGTGAATAAATAAAATACACAGTGTTCATTTAGCATGTATAAAACTCTCATCGACTGAAATGAAATGTAAATGCTCCAACACAGCAAGCTGCATGACTCATCCCATTTCCCCCCACCCTCTTTTTTTTTTCTTGACCTCTTCCCTGCCAGCTTTGTGTACTTTGTTTTGCCTGCCTTCTCCCCACTCTCCTACATCCTTCAATGGACAAGGCAGAGATCAGAGATGGAACAGCAGGTGGCGCCACAGGAGTCACAGCCTCAGAACAAACCAATTTATTTCCCAAGCTCACAAAGACTTCGTTTGAGAGCCCATCAGAGAGCTCCAATAGAGCCACTTAAGCCACTGTTCCCCCAACATGAAAGAAGGCAACCAAAATAGAGAGATAGGAAGAAAGCCGAGAAGCTGGAGGAGAGGCGTTTGATCTGCTTGTTCTGGGGCATCACTCAGAGGAGTTTGCTTCCCCTAAGGAGTGCCGAGGACTGTTTGTCCCTTAGAAGTCTAATATGGAAAATAAGATAATTTTTATTTCTGTCTTTGCTTCTTGTTTGGTTGCGTATAATGAGGCCAGAAGGTCTGCAATAAGAGCAGGGAGGATGAAATGAAGAGATGAGAGGAGGAAAGGTACAAAGGAGTCTGGCGAGTGGGGCCTTGCCTAATTTGCCATTAAACTCTGATCGTCTCTTGGTGGGATCAGTGGAGTTGCCGTGCTGTGAAATAATTCTTGCAGGGCGAATTAGAGAGATGAATAGAGAGCAGAAAACAAAGCCTTGAGTGAGGTGTGTGAAGACGGAAATAGGGGTTACAGAAAATGAAAACTCTGAAGGGGCTGCGTACAATTCTGAGCACTCTCTTGACTCTCACTGCTGTAGTCTCCTTCCCTGTGTGGCAGTGTCATTACTGCAATGAATGGGAGGTAGAGTAGGCAGTGAAAGGAGCCGGACACACAACTAGACACACAGAGGTCAGATAAGTCCTAATGACGGGGCTTTCCAGGCTGTGATTACCTATACTGGGCCTCCCAAAGAGGTTAATTAAAAAAGTCATGGGGGCTGAGCAGGGAAGTGTCTCCATCACTGCTGTGAACCCCGGTGACCCCTCTATCCCTTTGGACAGACATAGCCATCCGTCACAGCAGTTTCCTGGGCTGCCTGGCTTTTGCTGGTGCCACAGAAATCCCAGAGTGACTTAAAACACAGAAGTGTATGTTGCAGCGCCACAACTCTGACGAGCAGTGAGGGGGAAAAAAAACACCACCGTCGAGACATCCCCTGCTGAAGTCCCTCAGGTAATGAAACCTCTCCTCTCTCAAGGATCAGACAAACACCATATCTTGTCATCTTCCTTCCATTCTCTTCCACGATCTTCTCTCTCTCTTTTTTTTGCCCTCAGTGTCAACTCCTGGAGCACCTAAAGCCATTTATCATAAAACCGAGCTGACTGTCGTGCTGTTTATTTCTCCTGTGCTCTCCAAATGATTGCAAAAGCGGAGAATTCATGTTTGTTTATCTATATAAGCGCACTATTCATATCCAAAAACCACGGGCAAGCGTTTAAAGCTCAGTTCGTGCCGTGAAGAGGAACAAAAGGGAAGATAAGAGAAGAGACAAAGAGAGAGAAATGCAGCCTTTTGGTTGATTGGGTTTGAGAGAGGACAAAGAGCCCAGAGCAGTTTTACAGGAAAAAAAGTTAAACATTTTCATAAATCTGTTCTCACCTGCAGCAGCGAGGGGCTTAAATCACATCATTCTTGATTGGCTGAGAGGGAGAAACCAATCGTGAGTGCGGGGGGCCACCGCCGCCAAAGAAACCTCTGTGCTTCCTCATTACACTTTCCTCACCGAGCCGTCTGCAGCATAACCATTCCTTGTGCTGACGCAGGTAGAATGAGCTCATTCCCTCTCCATTCACAAGCTGAGTGCACCAAAATTCAGAGAAGGGAGAAGCATAATAAGTTCAGACTCCAAGTTAGAGTGCCTGCAGGCAATAACGTGGAGGATGAACAGTGGAGACTTAATGGAAGAAGAGTGTGTGCATGTGTGAAAGGGGGTTACATCTGGAAAAAAAAACAGAGAAACATTTTTCTCCACTGCACTGTTTCCTCTGTGAAACTTCACAAATCCTTAAATGTATTCTAAACATTTTCCACAGCCGCTGCTATGATTGATGATTCCTGCATTTGAAATAATGAAGTGAAATGCACACAAAAACAATGAGGTGAGGGTTCCCGAAAACTGAGCAGTACAGGTTCATGGTCGTTGTCGTGCTCATGCAGAATGCATGCATGGATGCCTTATGCATAAAAATGCATTTACAGAATACATAAATGGAGGGAAGCAAAACAAACTTCTAAAGCTTTAGGTTTTGCAAGAAGTTCTGTCTGCAAAAGCAAGGTCGTTTGGAAAAACATGGCACTGGGAAAAAAATCAATACATTCATTGATGTGCTGTCCGATGCAGATCAAACTTCGACCTGGGTGTATTAGGATGTGGGTGTGTGTCTGGGAGTGTGTGCGTGTGTGTTCCTTGTTCCTACCATCAGAAAGTGGCATTATGGAAATGCTGGAATCACCATGAAAAGGGCAGCCAGAGGCATGCTAAGGGCAACCTTTTATGTAGAGCCAATAATCAGGCAACCAACTGCCTTCGCTCCTATTTACCAGATTTATGAGTCACCTCCAAAACCTGCAACCACTTCTTCTAATCTCTTCTCCCACCTCGTCATCCTCTCCGCTATGGAAGGAGCAAGTTTCATTCCTGCGTTAACCGTTTTGCGCCAGGGCCTTGTTTAGCTCAGCTTATTATTCAGACCTTCACTGCCAGTCAGCTGATAACCTCCCAGCAGCTGTGAGCAATTAACGGGAGCTTGCCTACTGTACAGAGTCCACAGAGGGGAGGATCCCTTCTGAGCCAGAGGAGAAACAGAGTGGTTAAGGTTAGGACAGAACAAGGAGGCAACGGAGAGAGAGAGGGGAATAAGAGACGGAGGGGAGGGATGGACAGAGGGCTGTTTTGTGGTCATTCAAAGGGAAATCGATGCTAATGAATGGGTTGGTTCATGCAGTGTGGTGATAAGGAAATGACCAGCTTAAGAGGATGCTGCAGGATGTAGAGTGTGTGTGTGTGTGACCAGAAACTGATAAGGATGTTTAGCATCATGGATGAACAACCCACTCCCGCAAGGTACAGCAAACACAGGTGTCCTGACCCATTAGGAAGTGGTCTAAACTAAAAGTCCTGGTCAATATCCGAGGTATTGTATCGATTGT
>OMNN01089786.1:0-13505 GCA_900302755.1 Chromis chromis
CAGAGCCTGAGATTTAGATGAACACCGTATGAACACAGAAACAAAGAAACCAGTATAACAGGCACTATACAAAATCCAGATTACATAGGTTTAGGACACAATTATGAACCGTGTATAATCTACAGCCCCACAAAATATTACCCCAATTCTTTCCTTCCTCTATAGCAGTGGTTCTCAACTGGTCCAGCCTCAGGACCCAATATGTCTCTATTAATAACAGGCGCGACCCAAATTTTTGAAGTCTGCTGTTCCTGTTAATAAATTAATGTTTATTTGGGTATAGTCTCAACGCATTTTGATACAGCTTGGGAACATTTTTGGCTTATTCTTTGCTCATTTTGGTATATTTGGACACTTTTGCCAAGTTTTGGACATATTTTGGCCCATTTTGACAGATTCTGAGCACATTTTGGTTTATTTTTGGCACGTTTTAGCATAAATGTCTCCAGTAAGCTGGCAGAGCCACATCTAGAGGTTAATAGTGGACAACTACTGGTGTCACCACCACTAAATATCCTGCTATTGAAAGCAAACTGTGTCATAAGAAACACGTCCTTTAAAATAAAAGACTTTATACCACTACTTTTTTGGGGGGGGCATGCTTCTGCGACCCTCTAAAAATGGCTTCACGACCCACTTTTGGATCCCGACCCACCAGTTGAGAACCACTGCTTTAACAGGTTTGTGGACCTGAGAGGTTGAAGTTTATTATAGCAACATGTGATAACATCACAGCTCAGTAAGATGGTTTTGGTGATTGGCAGGTAAAAAGGCATCTGGGCATCTAATAAAACTGGGCTGAATTTATTGAAGAGTTCAAACTTCTGGATGTCTACATTACTCTCAGTCAGTTTCCTGTTTAATAGACACACTGTTTTGAAAGCATTCAGTCCAACAGCAGTACAATGAATCCTACTTTCATGAAGGTTAGCGTTTAGTTTCAGTGAAGCTGGTTTTCAAGAGGCACTGATTTTCAAGGTGGTGCTCATGTTTTGATTTAAATAACACGTAGAAGTGCTTCAGACACATTTCTATCAGTCAGGGTAGACTAAATGTTAGTTATGATAGCAGGAGAAAGTTTCAACATGTTTATATGCTGCAGGATTTGCTAGACATATTTATAGCCAAAAGCTGTAAAGTAAAACATTTTTACACTCCAGCCTTATTGCAGGGGATTGAAAGCGCGTCTCTGCTGCAGCATTATTGACTGGTTCCTCCTACGACATGGATTAGCCCATAGATTTGCTCCTTAGTCCAGTTTTTATTATGAGAATGTCAGTTTCTCATCTGCTCTAAAACCTCCACCTCTTCTCACCCATCTTGTATTTTCTCAGACTCATAAATCATCTTACAATACAATCACTTCCTCCCACTAAGCAGGAGTTAAACTGAATCTCGGGGCCACTGAAAGCAGTACTTTTAATAACGCGGCGGCGTCTCTGCGCTCGCCAAAACCCGCTGGCCGTCCCACACTCGCACAAGTGCAACTCTAATAAAAGTTCCCTGGCCACAGCTGTGCAGATCTGCACAACGGCTGTCACTCACACGGCTTTTACATCTCGCCGGATGGGAGACGAGATGAGGGGTGAGACGGCGTTTCACGATGATTAAAAAAAAAAAAAAACCTATTCATGTATTCTATTATGCTTGCTCTTTAAAAGGAGGGAGGGGGGGAAGCGCCTGTCAATTTGGCTTTGTCGAGAAAGATGCAGTGCTCTTAGAATATGTCACCCACTTAAAATGTAAAAGCTGGTAATTAAATTTTTTTGCTGCTTTTGTGTGGGGGAATTGGATAAAAATGTTGTCTCTACATGTTTGAAAGTAGTTCTCAGTGACAAAACAGATTTACCAGGAGATATTTCATCTCTCTTCAGGCTGAAACTTCAGAAGTTAAAGATTTGAAAAAGCGAAAACAATTCAAAGCATGAAATATGGCATGAACCCGATTTATTTGTCAGTCTCCCATCTGTTTACCTGGCTGCCATACTTCTCCTTTCTTGTTTCTCATTCTTCTTCTCTCAGTTGGTTTTTTTTTCCCCCTCCACTTGTTGGCAGTAGGCCACCATCTCTATTCAGTCTCTGCAGAAACGTATCAACATACCAACTGCTGCCTCAGGAATGATACCGACAATCAAAAAAAAGATCAAAAATCAAATATGAAACACATCTAAGGCTTCAGTTACTGTGTATTTATAGAACCCATTGGAGCTGTCGTCACCTCCACCATGATGGGTGTGTTTTCACTCCTGTCAGTTTACCTGTTATGAGGAAGATGCTTCTGAAAAACACATTTCTGTGAAATTTAATAGTAAATAGGCGAGTTGAAGAAGACTTCTGAATTTTTAGAGATGTTTAAGAACTTTTAAGAATCTTAATGCTATTCCGTCACCTACACTTATTCTCCTATACCCCTTTTCCAACAAGAAGAACCAGGTGCTAGTTTGGTGCTGGTCCTAGTGCTGGTGCTTAGTTGGTTCAAATCATGTAATGTAATCCAAAATAAGTATAACCTACTATTCGTGTTGATATAAAACAGCAGAAGAAGAAGATGACAAAACCAACTGTTTGCCAACCGCTTAAAAAAAAAAAACTTGGAGAAGAGGAAGCAAAAACAAAAGTCTGGCCATCTATTACCCCTTTTCCACCAAGAAGAACCAGGTGCTAGTTTGGTGCTGGTGCTTAGTTGGTTCAAATCTCGTTCCTCCAGAGAACCTGCTTTTTCATTGGCAAGGAGCCAAGTTGGAGCCACGCCATTGCGTCACCATAAAACGACTAGGCTTGCATCGATTATATAGCAGTTAAACAAACGCAATAAGTTGATGATAATATCTAAAGCCCCTTTTCGACCGGAGGAACTGTCACCCGGAACTATGGTCTTTTTGAGGAACTACGTGTGTTTCGACCAGATTTACCCGGGTAAATTCGTAGTTCCGGGTAAATTATCTACCCCGAAAAAAGACCCTACTAGCGGTTGTGTACTTTCTGAAGGTCCAGGGACTTTTGAGGCGGGGCCAGCAGCGCCTGCAGGTCTGAACATCTGATTGGCCAGGCTCTCAAAGCGTAGTAAGTAACTTTTGAGTTCCTTAAAAAAAAGCCCCGAAACTATGTAGTTCCAGGGTATGTCGGTCAAAAAGGGGCTTTAGTTTATCTTTATAGATGGTCTTAAGGCTGATTGCGAGGTGGAGGTCTGAGGTTGCCTGATGTCTGGGCACATCCGCGATCGCGCTACTGGTGGGACACAATTGTACTGGATTTCAGCGCAACAGTTTGTGCAAAACTTCCGTGTGTCTTGGGAGTCATTCCAATACGTCTGCGATCGGACCAGCGACGTCCTGGAGAAAAAGGACACAAATTACCGCTTGTGTGACCCTTTCCACTGTTGATAACCCCGCCCCCAGCCCCCTGCCCTTAGCTCTGGCCCAGCAAACAGTTTCTTTTAGAACCTGGAGCCGGTGCTTAGGTGGTGGAAACACAGAGAACTAGGTCAGGCTTTGGCTCCGAACTAGCACTGGAAACAGCTTGGTGGAAAAAGCGTACTACATGTCTTACCCTCGAGCAAGTTGAGCTCACCCTAGTGTTCATTTACCCAGTGGCCAGAATGACTAAGAAAAACAGCCATTTTCCACTGCAGTCATTAACACACTCATTGACTGAAAAACCCCACCAGACATGCTGTCCTTTCCGTTAAAATGGAGGCATCTGAACATGTCGCCTTAATGCCTGAATGAGCACCATGTTAACTTTTCCGTAAAACTTGCAATGACCAACAGTCCTTGAACTACTCATCTGGAATGTGTTGTTCTGTCAGGAAACTTTTACCAAATCTAAGCTTCTATACGTCGTATTTTAAAAAATCCCCCCAAATAAATCATTTGCACAAACCAAATCTGGTAAAATGCGAAAAATTCTAGTTTAAAAATTGCAACCGAGAAGCCATTTGTGATTCAGCTCTGACCAACAGTCACATGACAAGAATTCAGGGATTTATTTTTGAGTTCTTTCTGCTATTTACCATTGATGTGCTGCTTTTTATAGAGGTGCAGGACTTTGTATTGCTGTAAAAAAGTGAGTCATTTCGTGTTCATGTGGCCCTATATTTCCAAATCTATTAAAAAACTGAAAGCTTTACTGCAGTGAAGACAGACTAAGATCGTATTAATGACTCTCACCAATAATAAATCCAGCTTTGGATAAAACGCTAACAGCAGCTAAAGTTTAGTTTGTTGGTTCCAGCTGTTTGTAGGCGTCTTTCCTCTGAGTTTATTACATATCAATAGCATCAAACACTAGCAGGATCCCTATAAATGTCTCCAAAGATAGGTAACTTCATTAATTAGTCATATATGATCCCTGACATGGAGACAGGATTGGTCAGGATCTAACAGCAAGTCATACTATACACTTTTCATAGGTGAGCTCATACTGAGTCACAGTCTAGCAGAGCCGGTCCTACCCAATGTGGCGCCCTAGGCAAGATTTTATATGGCGCCCCCCTCCATCGGTGATTTACATACGCTTACAAAAGAAATATTAATAATATTAATTGGGCATTGCTTTACATTTGAATCAATGTAAGCGTTTCCATTTTAAGAGTTAATAGTAATAACTAGTTTTAATATAATTGTATTGGAGGTTACCGATTTTGTGGTGCCCCCTGGAGGCCACGATGCCCTTAGCATTTGCCTATATTGCCTAGTCAGTCCTTCCAGGATTTCCCGGGCGTTTTTCAAGATTGTTGCGGCCTAAAATGCCTGAATTCGCGGCAGCTTTTCTAAAAAATTGCGATGTTAGTTGCGATGTTTTAAGCGTATTTGTTGCGATGAAATTGCGGGAGACATCTCTCACACACTCATGCTCACGACCTCTGATTTCATTACACATCCAACTAAATAAATTGAAGACAGCTTTTTTACTCTTTTCATTTACTATTGAATGAATCATATTTGGACATAGTATCTGTCAGTGGTTTAAAAAGTTAATTTCACATCCTGGCACACACGTATTCACTAGGGCTGGTCCAGAATATTCGAATATTCGTTCGTTGTGTTGGTATTAGAATAGTAATTTTGACATTAGAATTGTCGCGCTCACGCCACCTGTTGCTGCCGTGTGTCACCGATCGCTGTGGAGGCTCCAGCATGCCGCCGAGGGTCTAGTACACCGCTGATGTTGTATCACCGGCGTAATTTTGATATTCTAATAGTCGCTGCGGAGGTTGTAGAATGCCGCCGCGGACATAGCGGACCAACTCCGCTGTCACACTCCAACCCAAAAAATTGCGGAAAAGTCGCGGTGAAAAACAAAAATTGCCAGGTCGTGCAGAATTCACGGAGATTGGTTGAATTTGCATTAATTGTTGTGATCGCAACATCGGAAATTCCTGGAGGGACTGCCTAATGGGCCAGCCGACCCTGAAGTCTAGGATTTCACCTGCATTACAAATATCACACATGTTGTGGCTCTCTTCATCACTTTTGTGGGTACGTCTGAGCGACAGAGTGCTGCCACTTCAACAGACTGATGCAGTTACATATCCCATGCCTTAAAACAGCTAACAATGTTACCCGACTGATACACTGCAGGCAATGCTTCTCAGATTAGAGAAATGAATGTACTTTGAGCAACTGGTCCCCCAAGTGTTAACAGTGTGTTTACACCATTAGAGTTGACTTGCAGAGTGTATCTTGTCAGGTTTATGCTCAGTTAAAATGCAAAGCAGCCTGTATGCCCCAGGATATAAACACTTTCATTCATCTGACAGTGCTTACGTTCTAACAGAACTCTTTTGGTATCTGTAGAAATGTCCACATTGATTGGGCTGTAGGGCAGAAAGGAAGAAGTTATTTTTGTCTCTACTCATAGCATGTATTGGTTCCCATTCATTGTAAGAACAACATATGATGGCTGCCAGGCATCCTGACTGCACAGCCTAAGTATACAAATCGATTGTCCCACAGGAAATATTAGCCGAAGGGAGAACCATTTAGTTTGACGTCTTTAACTTTATTATGGTTCAAGTTTGTTCTCTGAGCCTTCCTGAAGAGGACTATGGTAGCAGTGGGTTTCCAAATAAGTTTCAGGAATGTTATTAATGTGCATACAGGAAGCTGAATTATTATAATTCACTGCAGTGTGCACAGGCAGGCTTGGCATAAACTGACCCTTTGTTTCCATCACACCCATATTGGTCAGCAAGGCTTCTTTTGGGCTTACTTACTGGTCTGAGGAGCTTCCAAGCTGTGTCTTCCCTCATTTAGCTCTCAAGTACCTAAGTCTCATTAGGAATGCCGGTCCCAAAGCTGCGTAAAAACAGCTTTCATTTGAGGGCAGCCTTAGAGTTCCTTTGCAGACTCTCTCTGCATTAAAAAAAGTGCAGTTTTACTGAAGGCCCTCGCCCTCTTCTGCTGCTGATCTCATTACCTCATGTTTTCGACTGGCTCTTGACCTTAACTTGATACGATCGAGCTGCAACATCATAAACACTTTGCCATAATTAACCCAGTTGATTTTCCTCCAGGGCATGCATGGGAAATTTCCTCTCAACACTCGTTATTGACAACCTGAATCAACTCTATTAGATTCAGGCACTGAGATTTGACTTCTTACTACTGACATTAGTAATGTAGCATTAAGATATCTAACATGAAATCCCTGCTCAACCGTCTCCCTCCATGTGATCAATCTGAGCCTGTTTTGTTTGCATTTCATATCACAGCAGAAATGTTATACTCGGAGCTAAAACTTGCACTTTCCCCAAGCGACACAAGGCCAGTATTCATCAAACATTCTTAGAGATTTACTACATGTTCTTAATAAAAACTGCCTGCAGCCGAGAGCTTAAGATATATTTATGTTGGCGCTGTGTCTATTTTTACCGTTGTTTTTTTGCCCGAGAGTCTTTCCGTTGGTGTGGTTTTTCTCGCCTTTTTCCCGCCTGATTTCATGCCCTTTCTTCCTGGGCATCTTGGGCATAATCCCAAAGTCTAATAGTCTAACATTCAATAAATAAATAAAAGGCTTCTCCTGCACTTGACCCGCCATGGGCAAACGCCTTCCAAGGGCATTAGAAAGCTGCTTAGCAGAAGCTGCTCCGTCTCTTACGTAAGCGATGGCACCCCCGCTACTGTAGTTTAGGGGGAGAGCGGGGAGTTGGAAAGTAATCAGAGAGAGGAGCAGCGAAGACGAAGTTGGCATGGAAGAAAAAAGAGAGAAGGAGGGCGAAAAAGACACAAGGAAACTGTGAAGCAGTTCCAGCCAAATTCCAAGTCCCACAGGAGTCTTTCTTCATCTAACCGTGCCGTCTTCGTTAAAAGCCCTCCTTAACTAATCCCCCCTTCCAAATACTTCCCCTCTTAACTTCATTTATGTGCCCTTGCCTGTTTTTGGATAAACATTCCTCGACTCGTTTCTGTCCTCCGTCTTCCCCACCCCAACCTCATCCATCTCCCCATCCCCTCCATACTTCAGTGAAGCACGGCAGGCAACAGGGCAAATTTAATCAGTATATCCTCCCCACACACATGCGCACGGTGAATAGATATGACTAATGTCTTCATTTAGCTTTTAATTACCGTGCATCCTCCCAATCACCTGCTGAAACCCAGTAGAAACCAATCAGGGGTGCTCAGCTCGCTCCATTCCTCTTCCCTCCGGTCCTTGTCAACACAAGGCCGATTGCAGTCCCCGACACGTGTGCGTTGGAAGTAGATTAGTGACACTGATACACAGTGACTGATGTGCCAGGCAATGAGTTTTCACAACAGGCCAACATGAGGGGATCATGTGTGCACACTAGTGAGAGGGAGTTTTTCCAGAGTGATAGTTGTCTGGTGGTTGAGGATAAGGAAACAGGGCCTGTAACTGTACTTCGTCAGCTCTTTTTTTAAAAACCCACATCCACACTTGTAGAATTTACAGTGCCGTGAAAAAATGTAAATATCAGACAAAGATAACCCAAGTAAACACAAAATGCAGTTTTTAAATGATGATTTTAAAACTATTCAAAGCTACCTGGCCCTGTGTGAAAAAGTAATTGCCCCCTAAACCTAATAACTGGTTGGGCCACCCTCAGTAGCAACAACTGAAATCAAGCGTTTTCTATAACTGGCAGTGAGTCTTTCACATCTCTGTGGAGATATTTAGGCCCACTCTTCTTTGCAGAATGGTTTTCATTCAGCAACACTGGAGGGGTTTCGGGCATGAACGGCCTTTTTAAGGTCTTGCCACAGCATTTCAATCGGATTGAAGTCTGGACTCTGACTAGGCCACATCAAAACCTTCATTTAGCTTTTTTTAAGCCATTAAGAAGTCAACTTGTTTTAGATCGATGTCCTGCTGCAGAACCCAAGTGCGCTTCAGCTTGAGGTCACGAACTGATGGCCGAACATTCTCCTTCAGGATTTTCTGGTAGAGAGCAGAATTCATGGTTCCATCAATCACAGCAAGTCGTCCAGGTCCTGGAGCAGCAAAGCAGCCCCAGACCATCACACTATCACCACCATGTTTGACTGTTGGTATGATGTTCTTTCAGTGAATTGCAGATGTAATGAGACACACACCTTCCAAAAAGTTCAACTTTGGTCTCGTCAGTCCATAGAAAATTCTCCCAAAAGTCTTGTGGATCATTCAGATGTTTGTTTGCAAAAGTAAGACGAGCCTTCGTGTTCTTTTTGGTCAGCAGTGCTTTTCACCTTGGAACTTTTTGCCCAGCGTCTTCCTTATTGTTGAGTCATGAACACTGACCTTAACTGAGGCAAGGGAGGCCTGCAGTTGTTTAGATGTTGTCCTGGGTTCCTTTGTGACCTCCCGAATGAGTCGTTGCTGTGCTCTTGGGGTAATTTTAAGAAGGCCGGCCACTCCTGGGAAGGTTAACCACTGTTCCATGTTTTGTCCATTTGTGGATAAGGGCTCTCGTTGTGGTTCGCTGGAGTCCTAAAGCTTTAGAAACGGCTTTGTAACCCTTTCCAGATTGATAGATGTCAATTTATTTCTCATCTGTTCTTGAATCTCGTTGGATCGCGGCATTGTGTTGCAGCTTTCTTTTGGCCGACTTCATCTGGTCAGACAGGTTCTATTTAAGTGGTTTCTTGATTGAACAGGTCTGGAGGTAATCAGGCTTGGGTGTAGTCAGTGAAATTGGACCTCAGCTTTCCAAAAAAATGTGATTAGCCACAGTTAATTCATGATTTAACAACTATTTCACATAGGACCAGGTAGGTTTAGATAGCTTTTCTCATGCATTTTGTGTTTATTTGGGTTATCTTTGTCTATTATTAAAGTGGGGGAATCATGCAAAAAAATATGAATTTGACACTTTCATGACACTGTCTGACTGTGCTAGTAGTAGTGCTAAAACAAAGAGCTCTACCGGTAAATTAATCACCAACTATTTTGTCTTCAGCTTCTCAAATGTGAGACACTGGGGACGCTGGATAAATTGTTAATGAAAATCTTCCCTAGTTGCAGCCTCAGGTTGTGGAAGAAATATGCAGCTAGTTGACAGCTGTCTCCCTCCACAGAAATACAGCCACTCACAGGTGCACAACAACAATCAAGCAGATGAGCTGAGGTGTAGCTCCGGTCCTCCCTGATGCTCTTACCAATAATGGAGGAGGCGGAATATCTCCCGGGCTGTCAAAGTAAAAGTCCCACACTCTCAATTTCAGTGCTGTCCGGTTTTTACGGGCCTGTCAGTCATCGCTGTTCTCTGCCAAACTGCGGATGTGTCAGTCATTGTGCCAGGCTAAACTCATTTGAACCAGCTAGTCTGGGGAGCAGCCGAGCATGAAGGAAGACAGCAGTAGAATCTCTGGCTTCACCTCATCCCTCCCTCCCCTGGAAATCCTCCTACTTTTTACTCCTCAAATACAGCAAGAGTGAGATGAGCAAACCTCCTAGCTACAAGAAGAAGAAGAAGAAGAGAGAAAAGTATCATGTGGTAATGCATGCTATACATTTTGGGGAGTGAAGCCAGAGCCTCCAAGCCATCAGCCATTCATCCATCTGTCCATCACCTTTGCTTCTTATCCATGAGGGTTCCAGGGCCGTCCGGCATAATGCATCTTATTGTAAGCCACATGTCAGACCCAATCCAGGAGACTGAAAGCTATCAGAGACCCACAGAGCTGCCAGGAGGAGGGCTTGGAGTCCCCTTAGATGAGGCCGAGCCAGCAGCACCGTGATGTGGGCCACACACACATTGACAGGCGTTTCCTCAGCCTCCTTCTCCTCCGGTGGGAGATTCCCCCCGTGGCGTGTTTACAGTTGGAATTGTCTCAACTGCCAAAACTTGTGACGAATGTGTTGAGGGAGAATGTGAGTGTGTGTGTGTGTGTGTGGGTTCAGTCACGTCTCCCTGCTGCTCTCTGAGAGTGGTGTAGAGGTTTCCGGTGACACGGAGCAGGCGTGTGTGTGTGTGTTAGTGTTAAAAACAGTACTGTTTCTGATTTTTAGAGTTTAAACCTGCCGATCCTCATTTGAACTGTCTCTCTCTTGTTTAATTACACTCTGTTCCTTTTATAAAACCGCAAAACCTGACGTTGGTTTTCCTTAAATTAATGTGAATAATCTACATTGTGTTTTTTAAACCTTTATTTGTCACTAATACATTTTGACAGTATTGTGAAATGTTGTTTTCGCATATCCCAGTTGGGGTCAGAGCGCAGGGTCAGCCATGGTACAGCGCCCCTGGAGCAGGAAGGGTTAAGGGCCTTGCTCAAGGGCCCAACAGTGGCCGCATTGGGGTTTGATCCTCTGACCTTCTGATCAGTAGCCCAGAGACTTAACCGTCCCCGAGAACCGCTTCACAAAATTGCGTGTCATCCTTTCGCATCCCTCCTTTCCCTAAATGATATTTTCCTTTTTAACACAGCTAGGCTTATTGCATTTAAGTGTGAGCTTGGAAACTGTCCACTAGAATGATATCTAAACCATATGTCTGCACATTTTCAAACTACTACAGCAGCTAATATTTAACCTTGTTTGTTTTTTTTCCGTTGTTGTTTTTTTTAATAGTTTAGGAGGTTGCTTTTGTTATTTATACCTTTATGTAGAAGAAATACCCCAAATGACAATAAAACCTGGGCTCCTGTCAACCAAACAAAACCTTGGTCAACTGAAATCTGCCCATATTCATAAGATTTCTGAAAATAGCATCGCAGCAACGATGTCATTCTGGAACAAGAACTATTTAGGAATATAACACAGACAAGTTAGCTTAGCATTTTTACGTCAAATGCAAGGTTGGTTTTTGAACTGCTGTTTGTTTCTACTCTACTTTTTGGCCACCCTTGTTGGAAAGCATTCATGTGGCACTTTTCTCCTTATTAAAGTAACACTGGCAAATGTCTGACCAATGACAATTTGGTCAGGTGAGAGTATATGGACCAACCCAGCCAACCTGGCACTACAGCCCGAAATATAACCCTTTCTATTCTATTCTAGGAAAGGTTAGCCACACTGCATGCATTGGATTAGTCTTTGCTCTTAACTGAACACAGTAAATAACACTTTTCTTTGTGTGTGTTCAGGTGGTGGACCTGTACTGGGGCGTCGATCCAGAGGAGTGGGACAGTCCAGAGCTGCAGCGACTCCGAATGAAACTTCTGGAGGAATGTCTAAAGACCTCGGCTGGACCGTGTTTTGTTGTGAGTGTTACGTGCTTCCCCGGTTACAGTAACCGTAATGATATAACTTATTTATTCACATCTGCTTCTGCCACCATCCTTTTACATTTGATTACTTGGCTTTGATGTTGCATTAAGACTGGATTGTTTGCAGGCCAATTGAAGATCTAATAGCAGCGTGTGAAATGACCTTATTAAGAGTGTGATCGCATTTTTCTTGCAGCTCTCTCTTTTAATGACTTGTAGTGTGGTTATGTTTGAAAAAGCGACACTGGAGCGACTTAAAGGAGCCTTTGAAGTTCTTTGGTTTGCAGCTTTCGTATGCAGGAGGGGTGTCCAAGTGACGCGTCTATTCCAATTGACAGTGGACAAGTCGATGTGGATTTTATCTGTTTGCTAACATGTTCAGCTATGAGAGGGGCCATCCTCCTTTTTGAGAATAGTAAACAGCATATGAAACAGTTCCAGATGCATCGTCACTTTTACCGTAGTGCAAATAATAGGTAAGTACCTACAGCAACACATTGTAAAGTACTGAGAGTCAATGCGAAGCTGAAGTTGCAAAGATCTCTGCCAGGCAAGGCAAGAGAGTGGCATGATACGTAATTATGGCTGACATTTTAGTGATCTTCTTAGATAATTTTAGACCACATAAGAAAAAAAAAACCCAGGCACAAGGAAGGGAAAGGATGAAGACGGGAGTATAGCGAAGGAGACGACGGCGAGAGAAATTGATGGTGAATTATTCAAATGGAACAGATCCGTTTCTAGAGGTTTAAATTGAGGTGAGAGATCACAGGGAGACGTAATGCATTATGGGTACAACAGGAGCCTTGGCCTCCAGGGAGCATAATCCCCTTCCCCAGACTTGAGTTTTGCATTTCCTCCCTCTCCCAACCCCCACATGCACTGCAGCCTACTGCTCGTCTCAATCCAAAGTTGCTGCTCTCTATCTATCACAAACACACTTCGCTACAAAAAAGAAAATTTGCATCTTAATGATTTAGTCTTACTTATTTCCAGTCGACTGATGCTTTGTATTTCTGGGCTTGTATCACTCGTTCCAGGAACATGCTTGTAACCGATAAAGCCGCTTCAGAAACAAGAGAAATTGCACTAGGAAATTCATCCACTTGTTTAAAAAAAAGCTGATTTGTTTGGCTGCGGCACAGTTAAATGTGAACTCACAGAAGTGCATTCATAGTGCATAATTTGGCATCTATACTCCTCATCACTCCTCTAGAGCAGTGGTTCTCAACTGGTGGGTCGGGACCCAAAAGTGGGTCGCGAAGCCATTTTTAGAGGGTCGCAGAAGCATGCCCCCCCCAAAAAAAGTAGTGTTATAAAGTCTTTTATTTTAAAGGATGTGTTTCTTCTGACACAGTTTGCTTTCAATAGCAGGATATTTAGTGGTGGTGACACCAGTAGTTGCCCACTATTAACCTCTAGTAAGTGACTGGAAGACGATCTAGTCATTTTTCAAAATAAAACACCCTGCTGACTCTGCCAGAAATAAAATAAAACGTTTTTATTCTTTCTGTGCGGCCTGGTACCAAATGACCCACGGCCCGGTACCGGTCCGAGGCCTGGTGGTTGGGGACCGCTGCTCTAGACCAGTGGTTCTCAACTGGTTGGTTGGGACCCAAAAGTGGGTCACAAAGCCATTTTTAGAGGGTCGCAGAAGAATGCGCCCCCCAAATAGTAGTGGTATAAAGTGTTTTATTTTAAAGGATGTGTTTCTTATGACACAGTTTGCTTTCAATAGCAGGATATTTAGTGGTGGTGACACCAGTAGTTGTCCACTATTAACCTCTAGATGAGGCTCTGCCAGCTTATTGGAGACATTTATGCTAAAACGTGCCAAAAATAAACCAAAATGTG
>OMNN01089787.1:0-18562 GCA_900302755.1 Chromis chromis
TCTTTTTACTGTATTTAAATTAGAAAAATATAATTATTTAACAAAATTTACTGTTATTTGAAAGAAAAAAATTGTATATTAAGAAAAGTTTTTTTTTTAACTCTTAGTTTACTAATTTTCCTTGTTTTGTTAAATTACACACAACTACTAAAATCACAGAACAAAACTATTCATTAACATGCTAACCCCCAAAAACTATGAACAATGTCTACATAAAAAGCATTTAAATTGCAGCATTTAAATTAGCAAAAAATATCATTACTTTTATTTGCTGCTATTTGAAGAAAAAAATGTATATTAAGGATTGAATACTTGTAAATATGTTTGTTTACTCTTCTTTTACAGATTTTCCCTGTGAAATTACAGATAACTAGTATAATCACCCAAAAAAAGTATTAATTTACGTTGACTATAAAAAAAGGCCACAACTACATAATGTCCACATCAAAAAAATCTGTACTTTTACAAATAGTCTTTTACAATATGAGCATAAAATTATACTGTTTTAAATCAGTTTAAAAATATTATTTTATAGATATTTGCCATTATTTTTTAAATAGTTTTTCTAGCTCCCCAGCTGCCAGATTTGTCATATTTTTATTTTTATTTTTACAGTGTACACTAACAACTGTAAACAAGACAAAGTATGGAAATGCAGGGCAGGACCCCGCAGTCAAAGAGCCAAATCATCGAGGAATAAAAACCAAGCTGTATGAAACGCAGCTACATATCTATATAGTGTTTTTTTCATATACCAAAAGACGTGTCATGAGCAAAATAAGACACATTTGCAACTTGAAGCTGCTGAAGAGTCCTGATGCCATTCCCAAAAAAAAAACATGGATTCATACTTCACCAATATAAGGAACCAGTCCTGTCAGCTAGTGGGGCGGGACTTTCATACCATTATTGTTCAGGATGGGTTTCCAGCTTTAATATGTATGGCTGAATTACTCCAACATTACAACTTGCCATTGTGTAGCGACAGTTGTAGGTGAGCTGGTGTGCTCGAGCTGTAGCATGCAAGGAGGGATGAGTGGTGAGAGAAGTGGACTTGATAGATGTTGTAAAGACGTAACACTGTAGAGTTAAATGTAAGCCATTGTTTTCATGGAAATAAATCTAAATCTGTAACTTAAATGTTTGCTGTTTATGTCTGGACACATGGTCTGCTGTGTATTTACCAAAAGACTGATTAAACTGTTGTGTGTTATTGTGCTATCAAATGAAATCTGTCTCTGTTGTGCACATGGAATAAAAATCCCAGTTTATGTTTTCCTGTCTGTTCAACACACTGATCTTCTACGAAGCAAAAGAAATGAGTCACACCAAACATATCCTAAAGTGCTAAATGCATAATTGTTGTGTGTTAAAGTTTTACAAATCACCTGTAAATGCAGAGATCATCCAAACATCGAGTCACATGTCTGTCAATGAACTCACAAAGCCACCACGTTTGGTTCACAACATCCAGTTTATATTAAAAATATAACATCTGCACTCAGTAAGAACATTATTAATCAGGAAATTTCAGCGACCACAAAGAATCTCACTTCAAAGCCCATTTAGTAGCTGCTGCGGAGAGCAGATCATCATCGACATGAGTAAACGCACCATAAGATGAAATACTTTTGTCAAGGATTCACTCTGTTGTTTCATGTTTTAGCTCATCTACATCAAACTGCATATAGTAGTAAGTTATTGTTGAGTATGGTCTGTAGTATCACAACGCTTTTTTCAATTGTTTCCATTATTTTCTGAACAATAACGAAGTAACGACGACCTGAATTTGCTCAAGATAGATGCCAGTGAACTGTGTGGAGTTTGTATTTTTTGAGAAATGTAGCAATGACGGTTTTGATTGTGTGGAAAAATCCTGTTTGGTGGTGGGTTCAGGTGCTGACGGGAGGCTTCAACGTCCACATCTGTGCTTGACATCACCTCTTATCTGCTGCCAAGTGCATTCAATTTACCTCCACCTGTGTTATTTAGGAGTCTGATTCTCAGTTAGTGATTCGTGCTTTGCTGCTACAATGAAAAAGGGTGATATTTTACCTGACTATACAACAACGTTACCTTCTTAAAAAGCTCTAACTCTAATTTTGTGCTCCAAATACTTCTGAACCTGTTGAGTTAACACGTGGAGATTCTCTCAAAAAACTGGAATGTTCACAGTGATCACTTACAGCATCTTAAGCAAGTTTCAAGTCTAAGTTCGGAATCATAACATGAAAAAAACTCACTCATAAACCTTCATGTTTGCAACATGGATGGGACTAACGAAGCTCACACGACTTACAAACAACAGTACAGTCTTATTAGTATTTTATGTACTTCCAATGCCGTCAAGTAACTCTGTGATTTGTGGAAGATCACAGACAGAAATCAAAGGATGGCTGAAAAAAAATAACTTTCATAAAACAGCTTCTATAAATCTATTTTCTTCAAAGCGATGGCACCAGTCAAGTTAACTAAATAACTACATCTAAAATATACCCACCGGCATCTGAATGGATGTGAGGAGGGCACGAATGCAACATTATCAGGCTGAGAAAATGACTCCGATATGAATAAATGCTCTGTGATCAACTGAACCAAAACAATAAATAAAAAATCTTAAACCTGCATCTTTTACATTATAATTTTACAATTGAACTTTTACAGTGCATTCTGATAGACTCCGTTAGACAACGAGGAGAGACGATTCATTATTTCAGTTTGTTACTAAGCAATAAAAACATCTCCAGCATTGTTCTGATCCTGATCATCGTAACTGGCACATTTTGTCTTGTACAATTTCTGATGAATATAGGCTTTTAAATGGTGAGTTTAAAAGCTCCCATGAGTGCGATCAGTAACGGAGACAGACAGCTGAGCAGCCTTCTGTCTGACAGCAGGTCAGCGATCCAGTTCGTTGGTCAGTCAGAAAGACGGGCAGACGTTGAGCCGGCCAATCGGTGAGTCAGACAGCCAGCCTGCCCGTCTGCATCAGTCAGTGCAAGTGATCAGTGCATCAGTAGTGTGTTGACAACAGAATCAAGTCCCACCACTTCAGATCAACTGGCCTGAAGCCACAGCAGTGGTGCTCAGCCCCTTTGAAAACTCAAAAATATTAAATATGACACTTAATTTGCATATAAGATGTTTTGTACATTCTTTATCATATCTTGCAGCTCTTTTTAGATAATGGCCTCCGAGATGAGAACCAATACTTCCTGGCAACTGAGACATAACCACGCAGCAACTCGTTCTTCATTTAGTCCGACTGCTGGACCTGCTGATGGCATAGGAGTCAAAAAGCCTGATTAGTTTCTCACATTCAAGCTGAGAAAATAGTTGCCACAAGCTTTTTTGCCTTTAAAAAAAAAAAGTCTCCCATTGAGCACCCATGCTTCCAGGATTTTGAATAATGCTCTTGCAACAGCCAATCACAGGCCAGCGTTGCAACGTGCAGATTATTGCAGCAACATCCTTAGTGTTGTAAGCAGCCGGTCCGCCTGAAGCAGCGCATTTTGTGCAGCCAGTCAACATGTTGTCGGCTGGTGTTTTAAAGTATTCAGTTCTCAGAGTTTGACACAGTCCATCACGTAAATGCAGTTATACCACCTGAGCTTCTGAAGCACTTCGTCCATTTGGCCCATCGACATCAGTTCCTTCCAGACAGTAAGTCTTTCCAGCGTCCACATCTGAGTGAGTCTCATGACAGCTGATGCAGCTGCTAGTTATGTGCTTGGCATTTGAAAACTTCTCTTTGGAAGTTTGTATAAGCCCACAATGCTGAAGCTGTTGCTTCCTATCCAGTGCAACAGTGTCCTTAAAAGTCAGGATCTCACAGAGCTCAAATGGAAATGGCTTGGAGACAGCAACAACTTCAGGGTGTGGGTTAAAGCCCCCAAAACACACAAAAAAATCAAGACTGATCTGTGATTGTGTTAGCTGAAGGTTGAGGGCGTCTCATCTTTTTGGACTATATTTATTTTAGGCGTTACTTCTCCATGTTGAGCTTCAGATGTCGGCGTGAGGCTGCTGACTCAGAGCTGATGCTGTGTGAGGCCTTTGGTCATAGCGGCTTGTCAATCACTGCTACTCCTGAAGGAGTGAGAAAGGACGGTCAGTGAGAGAAAACAGCTTTACAAGCTGCAAAATGTGTCCAGTCCTGTCATATTTATTTCTCTCTGTGACTTAGAAGTACTGATTGTGATGAGATGAGCGGAGACCTACCAGCATAGCTGCGTCCGTTGCTCATGTTGGTGGGAATGAGGCTCCACTTGTCTGTGGCTGGGTTATAAAACTCTACAGAGGAAAGGTTACATGACCCGTCGTCTCCTCCGATCACGTACAGCAGCCCGTTAATGGCACAGACACCTTGAGAACAGAGTAGTACACATTTAACAACTCTGCATGTTCATCGATTTTTAGCCACTTATTTTATGCCTGTCTTGGTTTTGATGAATCAGAATTCAAGCTCTGTGCATTGGTAAATAAAACTCACAGCAAATATTATACTATGTGTGGGAAACAACATTAAAAAGTGCCATCATGTCTACATTAGACCTAAACCTATAATTAACATCTTATATTTTATGGAACAGTACAGGAATTTTGTTTAACAAAACAACCAGCACAGCAGCAGGATCCAAGTTGACACACCTACTTGTACAAACCTTTGGCTCCCTGTCAAAAGCTCCACCTAGTGCTGACGCTCTAAACGCTATACATTTTTTCTACATGGTCACGAGGCTTCTGCCTGCTACTCTATGATCCTTACAGCACTGGATTCCAATATAATGTCCCTGGAACTGACATTGGAAATGGCAGAAAGGTATCAGAGGCAGTATGAGGAAGAATTCTTAGGAAAGGGAGAATAAAGATCAGGGCAACGGCGAACAAGACTGATCATATCCAAACTCATTAATAGAGCCGACTGGAGCCGATCCAGCCTGCACACAGAAGGTTTGGTTGACAACTCAGAGTGCTGGAGGCGTCTTGATGAAAATGGCACACATGCTTTAGATTTGCCTAAAACTTTATGGGGTTTGATCTGCTATATATGCTATATGTCCTTTAAACATGACAGCTGACTGGATGTTTATTAGTAATCAGATAATTTAAGAAACTCCAGGATCGAAAAGTCACCAACTAAACTTCACTGAGCTCTCTGTAAAAGCTGGCTCATACATGCCGTGTGTCTGTTCATTGTCTGACCTGCGTTTCGTCTACACATGTTCATGTCGCACACCAGCCTCCAGCTGTTGTTCTGTGGGTCGTACACCTCAACGCTCTTCCTCACCAGAGGACCGTCATGTCCGCCTGCTGCATACAGCTGACCGCCCAACACACCCACACCTGGACAAAAAGAACACATTCAAATGTTGCAGAGTCGTCTTTTGGGAGCAGCTAACCATAATTTACATTATCACCAAATCTGCCAATTAAATGTTCTTGTTTAACCACTTAACTGCAACATTTCAGAAAATATAGCAAGTTACCTGCTATTATTCATTAAAGCCAAAGATAATATATTAAAATTCCTTATTTTATTCAGCCAAAACTCCAAAATATTAAGCGTTTAGAAGATTTAACCAGTAAATATTCAGAATTTTTGCTTAAAAAGTGATTAAAACTAATCGATTATAATAACAGTCTTCTGATGGACTAATCACTTAATCGACTAATAACTGCAGCTCTACTAGTTGTGATATAATCTTTTTTTTTGAGAGTTAAAGCACTGTGTTTGTTTGTTTTTTGCAAGCAAGAGGGTGGAACACTTCTTTGTTTTACTCATGCTGACTGCAATGAATTAAAGTAGTTATGTTCTTCCTTTTGCTAATACAACAGCAGTCAAAGTCCACCAGAGGGTGCTGATGCTTCATAAGCAAGAGCTCAATATTGTTTCATCAACTATAACACAGCATTATGTACACTATAAGGCTTCTCCAAACCAACTGTTGGGATAATGTCACATAATATACCTGGTAATAGTATAACATTACTGTACCATTATTTGGAAACTTAACTGAAAATGATCTCCAATGTATAAATGTGTGCATCTATTTAGAAAAGTTATGGTAAAAGTTGAATTCTGTTGCTGCTCCCTCAGTTAATTATGTATGTCCAGTAGGGCAGCATACAGTGTGTGTTTGTTGTGTTTACCTGCTCCACTTCGACGTGTGCTCATGTCAGCTACATAACACCACTGATCCGACACCGGGTCGTACTCTTCCACTGTGCTGAGACACTGACGTGAAGCTCCGTCATAACCTCCTACTGCGTACAGCTTACCTGTAGGCAAACACACAGTCGTTAAAAAAAGTGATATTTTGATTTGGAGCGATCACTGAAATGGCACACGTGCTTCATTCTTACCATCCACCACCCCTACACCCACACTGCTGCGTCGGGTGTTCATGGAGGCCACATACGTCCACTCGTTGGTTTTATGATTAAACGTCTCTACTGTTGACAAACCTGTAACAGAGACGCAAAGAGAGGAAGGGATACAGAGATGATACAGGCTGAAATGTAGACATAAAACAGAAAAACAAGCGGAAAGGCAAACAAAGAGGTGAAAAACAGTAAATGGTTTATGAGTGTGTTTGTGCATCAGTCTGTGGGTGTTTTGCATCCAGCTGAAAGGCCTGTTAAGGTTACATCCACACAAATACATTTTTGTTTTTGAATGTCATTGTGAAACAAAAACAAGCTCTCTCTACAGATATTTTGCAAAATGAACATTTTCCTCCACCTCTGAGCTTCTCATCCAAACACAGACAGTGTTTTAGGTCAGTCGGTCTGAGTGTATGTGTTTCTGTGTGGATATGTAAAATGGAGAATTTGCAAAGCGATGATGTTAAATGTCAATTTGTGAATGCACATAGTTACTTTGTGTGATGATGACGTCCCTGAGACAATAGTGGAGGATAAATACGGGTTTCTTATCATCTGGTTAGCAACAGCAATTACAAGTTTACAACTTAACTGAGAACACAAAAGCCTTTTCATCTGTATCGGCAGTTTGAAGCCCATAGAAACTACAAATGAAAGAATGCATTTCTCTGGTATTTGACATATCATTGATGTAGAGAATGTTTATCAGACTATGGTTGTATTTGCATTCTCAAATGTATGGACATGTTTTGAAAAATGATGGTTGTGTAAAAAGCTTCTCTTTTTTTTAACTGAGGTCATCAGATTTATTCTCTGTCCATATTAAGGCCTAAAAATGCAGATCAGATGACCTTTCATGTACACTGGGCAGGCACTGGACTTGGAAAATATTCTAGATGAAGAATAGTAATGGTGAAAAACAGGACAACATATGCATTTGCTTACACCAATCACAAGGTGATGCTGCTACTGAAAGTCTAAGGCGGTGATGGTGGCAGAAAACATAATTTGGGAGTCACGGCACAAATCAGTGAAGGACACTGATAAGACCCAAACAGGAAGCAAACGCTGGCGTCATTGTTTAAAAAATCTGTTCCTGGCCATTCAGACTAAAGCTAAAGGTTGTCAAACTGAAAAATGGTCAACAGTGTTTCTAAATAATCTCAGTTTTGGAAACACCAGAGTAGAGGGACACAAATGTTAGACATTTTCAAACAAAGACGTATCAGTGTGGATGTAGCTCAAGAGAAGGAAACGGCTAACCCGGCCTCCTGGGTTTACAGTTAACACTGCAGTTGTGCTGCTATAAGCAATTATATCTGCTCACCCTGGTGATGCCGTGCGGCTAAAGGAGAGAGAACGATCAAATAATGATGCAAAGTTTGATGGGAAAAACTGCTTTGAAAAAACGTGCATATTTTTAAGGCCGAAATTACTTGTTTTGACCTTGATGGGAGCTGGTGTAATGTGCTTCACTGTGGGTTAATTATTAGCCATTTGTAAAGTTAAGGAAGGGTGTGAAAGTTAAACACATTGAGACCTTGTTAAATTTATATCTAAGGACTAGTCATAAACTGCAGACTTTTAACAATCCATCTCTTTGGAAAGCTTTTTCAGCCTGAACAAGTATAACTTTAAACTGCAGAGCCTAAATGTTCATTCTCTCAAGTTTTACTTTAATTTTACAGTCCCACACAAAATCACAAAACTTATATTTTTTTACCATGACCAGGAACTGGATGATTGCAATCTTCTAGAAATTAGTATGTTCTTTAACTTTTTCAACGTTTTCAAGACTTCAAATCTGTTTTGTGCATGATAGTCAGGAGCAGGCATAAACAATATCCTGCTGCTAATAACTACTGGCATGGGTGCGTTATGTGTACCTATGCTGCCGTTAAAGCCTCCCACAGCATACAGTAAATCCCCCAATACAGCAGCTCCCAGTGTGCTTCGTCTCTCCTGCATGCTCGCCACTGCGCTCCATTGGTCTCTGACTCCGTCGTACACGTCCACCGTTCGCTCCCGCAGTGAACTGTTGAAGCCTCCGACTGCATACACCCGCCCTCCCATAGAAACCACACCTGGGGAACGAGGCAGAAAGAATCTGAGCATGTCACGACTGGTGAAAATGTATTGAAATTGTTTCCACCTGATTTATATTTGGAAATGCATTTAATCTTCTTCTCTAACGCTTCAAGTAAACGTGGTTTTGAAGGTGAAAATTGTTTACATGTTACCTCATTGCCACTGATTTCATGAAACCAACCAAAAAATTAGTTTAACTCTAGAATTACAGATTTTTTCCGCATTTTATCTTTTTCACCTTTTTGTCAAAGGTTTCTCTGTGTTGATGCTTATGTTTATGTTTATTGATGGGATCCCCCTGTTGCTATTCTTCCTGGGGTCCAACAAAACGATTCATAAGATACAAAAAGATACATTATAACATACAAAATATATAGTAAAATACATTTTTGGCACAATTGTACAAATATGTCCTACACCTCCAGCCAGAGTTCATTTCATTTCAGTGCATTTTAGTTGATAAAAATAGTTTCAATACTGATTTAAAATTTTTAGTTTTTTCTTCCAGGGTTATTATTTCTGGTAGCATGTTCCAAGCATGCATATATATCACATATGTGAACGTTCTCTTAATGCTGTTTGATCTTACTTTTGGTAAAACAAATTTTCTTGCCGTGCCATGTCTAGTATAACAATTGTGCTTATCATTGCTAAATAAGAGGTTTTGGTAAAGAACTTCAAGCCGCTTTGAAGCTATAATATTTTTAAGGAAAGACAATAATGTATAGAATAATCTATATTGTACAGATAACCACTTTAGTCAACTCAGCATGACTTTGGTGCTGGTTCCATAATTACAGCCTAACACCACCTGAGCTGCTCGGTTTGGTCTGGTCTGTAACCTCTTTAACACCCCAGTTGCAGCATTTGACCACACTACTGGGCAATAGTCTAAATATGACAGTACAAGAGCTTGTGTAATTTGTTTAGTTGATTTAAGTGTTAGAATTTGATTATGTCTGGTCATGTGGAGTAGACCTGTACATCTTCTTATAATAGATAGACCCTTTCCCATTTTAGTGACTATGTTGTCTACATGTTTATTCCAGGATAATGTGTTGTCTACAGTAATGCCTAAAGGTTTTACCTCTTCGACCTGCTCCACCGGATTGTCACCTACAGTCATGTCTAAAACTGGATTAGTTTTTATTTGCGATTTTGAGCTAAACACAGTTGTCTTTGTTTTAGTTACATTCAGAACTAATTTGTTTGAAGTGATCCACTGGACAAATGCCATTGACTCCTTGTCTAATTTTGTTTTTAATTCCTCAGCTGTTGTAGCTGACATGTACACTGTGGAATGGTATAAATGGTGTACAGCAATGGCCCAAGACAGCTGCCCTGAGGCACTCCACAGCTCACAGGTCCTGGTTCAGAATACGACCCATTAAAAAACACTTTCTGCATCCTGTTTGTTAGATAGCTCCTGAACCAATGCAGTGCAGACATTTCAAATCCATAACATTTAAGTTTGCTTAACAACTGTTGCTGCTGTAAAATCAAGCATTACTGCTCCTACCATTCTCTTTTCATCTATGTCCTTCATCCAGTCATCTGTCATTTGAACTAGCGCTGTAGCTGTCGAGTGTCTCTCTCTGTATGCATGTTGGTATTTAAGTTGTTTTTCTCAAAATATAGTTTTAGTTGATTAAATACAGCTTTTTCCATGATTTTGCTCAAAACAGGCAGCATACTAATTGGACGACTGTTTGTATCTGAAAAAGGTTGTTTATCATTTTTTGGCAATGAAATTATTTTGGCTATTTTCCACTTGTCCTGACTTGGACAGGACAAGTTTGCATTTGGGAAAGCAAATTTGACTATTCTACCACCAAATGTTAACATATTGATATTAAACAGGCCTGTGTGTGTTTTGTCAGTTGACATGTTGATTCAGCTCTGAGGTTCTGAGATTATATTCACTGCATTGCTCAATTCTCTTATTGTGTCACTACACGCCCAACAGTAAACAACACAGCGTGCAGAAGTTCTTTCTCACTGTTTGTAGTGTGACAGAAATACTCAAACTAACCTGCCCGGCAGCGTCTTGAAGGCAAGTCGGCTACTTGGTACCAGCGATCTTCCTGGAAGTCGTAACACTCTACACTGCGGATGGCCTTCGGAGCCTGACCACCCACCACAATCATCACCTGTAAATGCACACACACGTTGTTTAGTAAGGACTACAAGTTCCATGTGTCTCATCGAGCATCATGTTTGTTTGTGTACCTTTGGGATGCTGATCGGAGTTCGTGGTCGCGTCCTGTCGTTCTTGATGAGGTGCCGCTGGTCCGCCGGCAGCAGGTGATACTTCATTGCTTCTATGAGAAAATCTTTGCAGGTGTTGTTGTTCTTTATCAAAGCTTCTTCCTCAACAATCTGAAACAGAGAGCACATTTCGGCTTCATTTACTAAACAATATAACAGTGCAGGGCCCTATCATGCAATGTACTTGAGTAAGCAGGTTATTAGGCCTCTGGGGGTACAATTATCTGAAACACAAGGATACATTGCTCAATGGAATGATCTCTCCTTTCATCCAGCCAATCTGCTATTATCATGCTTGTTTAAAATCTATTGTTATACACATGTGAACTCGTGAAAAGCAAATTAGAAATCCGGTTTTCTGCATAAATGGCAGAGAAATCAGCCTTCTCTAGAGAAATCTAGCTGGGGAAAAAAAAGGTCTGGTTCCACTAATCCCCTACCCTGATTATGGAAAGCAGGTTTCTTGTTTGCGCGACATTAAAGAAAGCAGCCAAGTGGAAAAAGCTCCTAGTAACTCGGTTAATTAAGTGAATGTAATAGCACTGATAATAGGCACTGGGCCCAGGAACTGACTAATGTACTGTACATTCAAAAAGAAAGGAATAATTACAATATCCACCCAACTCACTCCAGCAAATTCTTAACTACAATACTATTAGCTTCAGGCATCATAGTGAAGTGAACTGATGGTTAGATATTGTATGTCTTTTAAACAAGCTTTGCAGGAGAACAAAATACTTTGTCAAGCAACAAAAGCATTCTGGTAAACTCCATGTGTGGATGTAGTAGGCAAGAACCTGGACTTATAGTTGGAACTTGATTTGTTTTCCACTCATTGAAGAAGATTCTTCTAAACTAAAGGCCACTAAAGGCTCTTGGAGAACTAGTGGAACATCTTGAGGCCTGAATTCACTACAATATTTTTGGATGAATGAAAAACTTGACTGACACAGAAATGTTTGGTGGTACTCAACAATTTCCTATCAGTTTACGTTTTTTCAAATTAAGGACCAATGACGCGAGAGGTAGTACAAAGGTTTTAAAAAAGTTTAAAAATGAATAATTGCAGAGCACAGCAGAACATGTATTTTACCTGCACAAGGTAGTCCCTGGACAGAAGTGGAAGTCTGACATGCTCCATTAGTTTGGGCATGTACTCCAGACGAGCCGGTTTATCGTGTTTGATCCACGCTATCATTGCCTCAAACACCTGGGAGAGAGATGAAGACGAGAGTCAGACAGCGGCAAAAAAGAGAGCACAGCAAGGTTATATAGAGACTCAGATGATGAGACAAAGACAGAAAAAAAGCTACAAAAAAACCCTCACATTCCTAATTCCAAGTTTATTTTCTTTGCCCGAATTTGTCTGTTCAAAATACAGCGACTTGTCTATGTCAGCACTCCACTTCACACTTCTTTGGTGTGAAAAACGCAGACTTATTCGGGATCAAAGGCCAAAACCGAGAGGAAAATGTATTTACACAAGCAGAGTTTTATCACATCGCAACACCTGGTCAAAAGCTATGTGAAGTGGGCGTGATTGACGTTTTTGGGAAGTTGCTGGGCGTCAAAAATGTGTGGGTTGAGAAGGTTTCACACTGTTTGACAATCTGATGAGCACTTCACCTGAAACAAACTGAGGTGCCTCCCAATCTCAATGATTTAGCTTTTGTGAGAACTGCAGTGTTGGAGCTGTAGATGCTGTGCTCTTTCATAGTGAAATTACAATATTGATTACTCCCGGCCGCAATCAACGTAACAGAGGGTGAAACACTTTGTTTTCAACCGCACCCGCCCAGAACAGTAATCTACTGTTCCATATTCATTGATCTGCACACATTCACACTTCTCATCTCTTAATGGTCTGCGGAGCAGCTCGATTGGAGCGAATGAGGGACTGAGTGCCCCCCCTGTGGTGCACAAAGGACATCAGCGATGGTAGTTGAAGGAAAGAGGATCATTATTCATTTCCTATCCAGTTTTTTTTCTTCTCTTTCAGGGTTCAAACCAAAACTGGAAACCCTCTATCAATGTGACACAAAAGCTACATCCACGGGCCGCCGTTTAGCTTGCTGAGTTAAGGCGTTACCATGCAGCGGTCATGAGTTCGAGTCCGGCTCAAGACCCTTTGCTGCATGTCACTCTCCTCTATACCCCCTTTCACAATGTCTCTCTCTCTCAATAAAAATGGGAAAAACTCCCCCCAAAAAATACTGAAAAAAACAAAAGCTACATCCACCTCAAATTTACTCAGACCTCACAAACACACACACATATGCTGGAATACAATGCAACACAATAGCATAGTAAGTAAGTGCCTCTGTTTAAAAGGTAACAATCAAAAGTAATTCTGCCATGCACTGCTGAATTTTAGCCACAGCAAGGAGTGAGAAAATCACTTCCTGGTGATAAGGCCAAATTGTATCTTTCACTTGGTGGTACATCTACAAACCAGAGGCTGCAATGCTACCATCTTTCATGGTTAAATCTAAATAAAGTCCAACATCAATACAACACAATGGCTTTAGCAAACCTGATTAAAGGAGCTGTAGACTGTTGGTGTGCAGGTCTTTCATTTACAGAAGCACTGCATGTCTATATAAAAACAAAATAATAATAATTTAGGGTTTATTTCAATTATTTTAAAACCTAATGGTTCAGATATTTAAAAGGAGACAGGCACTGCCATGACTGTCACTATCAACTGCTTTTAATATGCTCCATTTATGTGAACACACAATTGTCTTGATCTTGTCACTGCAACTCTGCAATGTGATTTAGGGAATTACTTCTTGTTGAAGCAGAGGTAAGTTTTCAGTGTCTTTTGTTTGTCTGTAAGCAGGATTACACAAAAACTACCAGCACTGGATCACTTTCTTTAAAATGTAAGATAGGGAATTGGCCTTGGAGGAGGACTACCCTCTTTAGGTGCTCTTCTAGTCAGTAACAGTGGCAGTAAAAGTGTATTTTAGGCTGTGTTCACACTTACTGAAGTGAACCAAATGCAAATTTTTTGTGGACCAGAAAAAAAGCGTGGATTTTCTGGACCTTGTCCAACGTCTCAAAATCTAGCGCGCTCTAGTGGAACACTTGGTGACGCGCATCACGCTGTGCATTGAGCTATTGTTTTTAAATATGGATGAGATACTTAGTTTTCTCACCATATTCGCCGTAGCGAGCTACACATTATCTATGCGTAATGTTTCTGATTATGTCGAGTCTTTATCGGAGTCCAGAGCGGCGTTGGAAACAATGTTGTTGTGGCACAAACAGGAAAAGAGACGCATCATAAAGCACTCCAGGAGGAGACGTGCTTTGTTACTAGCAGCTGCAGTGTGCTTCTGTCTCGTCCCATTTAGAACAAATTTCATACGCTCCGCTTCCGGATAGTGCGTTTAGTGCGGCACGAGACCACCTCTTCAAGTGAACCAGTTGGTGCCCACTAAAAGTGGTGCGCACCAACTAGTCCCTGTTGACACCAGCAAAAAAAACGGACCAAAGAGAGAATCGATCTCGAGTGCGCACTAAACGGCCCAGTGTGAACACGCCCTAAGTTCTGCTAAATAATGGGGGGCCAACCCATGTAAAACTTTAAAAACAAGAAATAAAACCTTAAAAACTACCCTAAAACAGACAGGAAGCCAGTGGAGCGATGCCAAGACCGGGGTTATATGTTCCCGCTTTTTGGTCCCAGTTAAAAGCCAAGCGGCACCATTTTGGACCAACTGCAGCCGGCGAAGAGACGATTGATCGAGGATGATATACAGAGAATTACAGTAGTCCAAATGGTTGTGATCAGAGCGTGAATGACTCTCTCAAAGTCACCACGAGGAAGATATGGCTTGACTTTAACTGGAAGGAACTATTTTTAACGACCGTGCTAATTTGTTTGTTGAAGTTAAAGGTACTGTCGAAGAACACACCCAGGTTTTTAACAAAGGGATGTGTGAACGATCCTAAAGAGCCAAGAGTGCTAGCACAAGAGTCCAGCTTGTCAGAACAACCTAATACATGTCTTTTATGTATTAGCTTCTGTGTCTTTGCAGCCATTTTGCATCTAGTAGAGTTTTTTTTGTGTAATTTTATCTTGTTTGTGTTCATTTTGTGTTTTTTTTACTTGGTTCTGTGTCTCTTTCTGCCAATTTATTTGTATCTTTGTCACCGTTTTGTGCCTCTCTGTATTCGTTTTGAGTTCTTTTGTGTGTCTTTGTAGTCGTTTTATCAGTTTCACATGATGCTGGTGAAGTTTAAAGTCAACTCCCAGTAAAGTGCACCATAAAGCTTTACCTTCTAACTTCAGCTTCATTCTGTTAGCGGACGTCAACATTTAAATGGAGCTGCAATAATTTATGGTGTAACTGATTATTTTTCAGCTATTAAATTAATCAGCAGCCATTTTGATTGCTGATTAATCAGTTTGAGTGATTTTTAAAAAGTAAAAACAGCCTCATTCTGTGATTGCAGCGTCTTAAATGTGAATATTTTCTGGTTTCTTTCCTCCTCTGTGACGGTAAACTCAATATCTTTGGACCAAACAAGACATTTGTCATCTTTATGGAATGCTGATCCACATTTTTCACTATTTTCTGACATTTTAGAGACCAAACAACTAATCAGTTCAGTCTTCAACAGAGCTGTGTTTGATTTGACTTTGTAATTATACAGTTTATCTGGTAATTAATTATTTTAATCTCTTTCTGGTGATTTTGTGTCTCTTTGCAGCCGTTTTGCATCTAGTAAAGCTCCTTTTGTGTGTGTAAAAGGTGTCTTTATGTCTGTTTGCATTGAATCAGAATCAGTTTATTTTTCTTTGTGTCTCACTCTGGTCTTTGTAGGTGTTTGTCTCTCTTTGTTTTGTGGATCTTTGTGTTCAAGTGAAGTGATTTTGCACATCTGCTGTTGTTTTGTATCTGTTTGTGTTCATTTTGCATTTGCTTTGGTCAGTTTTAATCTCTTTTTTCATCATTTTGTGTGTCTTTGTGCTCATTTTGCATGTATTTCTGTTAATTTGACATGTTTTTTGGTCAGTTTTAGTCTCTTTCTCATCATTTTGTGTGTCTTTGTGGTCGTTTTGCATGTATTTGTGTTAATTTTATATGTTTTTTGGTCAGTTTTAGTCTCTTTCTGGTCATTTTGTGTGTGTTTGTGGTCAGTTTGCATATATTTGTGTTAATTGTACATGTTTTTTGGTCAGTTTTAATCTCTTTCTGGTCATTTTGCATCTAATTTTTATTGCTTTGAGTCTCTTTGTGGTTGCTTTGTGTTTCTGTGATTGTTCTACCGAGCTCTTCTACATAACTGTATTTAATTTCACATTTTAATTACACAATTTGTCTGCAGAATAATTATCTTGTTTGCACATTTTAGAATTGCTCATATTACTTCATTTTAATTTGCATTCTAATTATTTTATCGAATCAATCATCTTTATTGGTTTTATTTAACTAACTGTGGTAGCTCTTTTTCTCTGTTAGCATATCTCTCTGTTTCTTTTTCTTTATTTGCTTTTGTAATTTGACTTGATGTCTTTTAAAGAAAAGCCCCTCACTGATCTCTGGAGTATAAATTCTGCTTGAATGAAGGAATAACTTGCAGCTCTTGGTGTTTATTCAGCTTTAGAAATCTGATTTGATTCCTTTCCAACTGAATCTATGTTTTGTTTCTTGTGTCATCTGCAGCCTGAACATTTATTCTAAATAATTCATCATTTTATCATCATTTTATCATCATTTTTGGGGGGGATTTTTCCTCATAAGATTTATGGAGATTGTTTTATCGCCTGGCCTTATCAGGAGAGCACTGCAGCAGCAGACAAGCTAAACCGCTGGATGTCAGCCAAACATTTTCAAGTTGCTTTGCAGCCACATTCTGCTCGTGACCTTTACTAATTGGTTTTAGTGGCCTCGGTGTTAAAAGGACACCAAGTTTAGAAACACTTGCAGACAACACTTTAAACTTTTCAACATTCTGTCTGAAAGGTTGATGGAAAAACTAATCTCGATGGCAGCAAAGTGTCTTTTTTCTAATGCAAAACATTCAATTCAGCGTCAACTCGGCCCATCTGATGTATAGTTGGATAATATAATCCCGCCTACGTGCAACACATAAATTAATCAGTCTGATTCTGTGCAGCCGATCATATATGCAAGGAAATTAAATTGAATTTTCTGCCAGCGATCCAAACACTCGCTGGCTCGAGCTGCAGAGAGAGAAGGTGTTAAAATCACTTTCCTGATGTAATGGAATCTGTTCTGGACTGTAAATGTACCACTGCAGGCATTTCGTAGGCAGTGGACGTAATCCAAATCCTGCAGTGTTTTATTGCACTTCATCATGTTAAGTGATGCATCTGAGTCAGCACGGTGGAGGTGAGAGGTCGAAACCACTTCACAAGCTCACTGTGGGCAGAGCGAGGCTTTTGTGTGAAGCTGCGGAGAAACACAATTATCAATCTGTAATATATTACTGTGTTCTGTTAGCTCGGTTTGGATTTCTTGTAATCGCCTTGTTATTTGATTTCTCTCCACTCAACTAGATCGACCAAGACATCCACAGAAAGTACACGCTGTCATCCGATGCAGAGCTGATCCTAATCAGATCCCTGACGCTGGGGAAGGTCACCAGTAAGTCTTCAGATAACCCGACCGTTGTGGTTCTAACCGCGATTGATCACAAATTCAGAAAAGTCACTCGCCGTCTGTTTTCAGGGATGGAGACTCTCAACGAGGAGGTGGTGCAGGCGGCTTCTAAAGGCTTCATCGGATGCCTCTCCTCGGTCCAGTTCAACCACGTCGCTCCTCTGAAGGCGGCGCTGACCAATCGGGGAAGTTCTTTAATCACCATCAGAGGTCCGCTGGTCCAATCAAACTGCGGAGCTCTGGCCGAGTCCACGTCACACACTCTGCAAGGTGAAACACACACCAGGAATCCTACACAACATGGTAAAGCATTGAAATACGATCATGCGATATGATAAGCCTTTATTTATCCCACAGTGGGCAAAGGGGACAGTGCAAACATTTAAGAAATATCAGTAGTAACATAAAAAAGAAACCAAAAATATACATAAGTACTAGTTAAGTACATTTCAGTTGTTAAGATAAAAATGCATAATGGATATGATGCACTTAAACTATTGTGGATTAGCTGTAGTACCTGGTTTTTACCTCTTAATACTGTAGCTCTGTGTTTGCAAGCAGAAAGCGTTGTGGGGGTTTAGCTAGCAAAGGGGCACCATGACAAAGACTCCCGTGACGGTTAATGACCTCCAAACAGAGCTTGTGTATTAATTCAAGCCAGGATTAATTAGGATAGTGATTCTATATGGTTTAGCCAGCAAAGGGGCACCACGACAAAGACTTCCATGATGGTTAATGACCTCCAACCAGAGCTCACGTGTTAATTCAAGCCAGGATTAATTAGGATAGTGATTCTATATGGTTTAGCCAGCAAAGGGGCACCATGACAATGATTTCAGTGACGGTTAATGACCTCCAACCAGAGCTCACGTGTTAATTCAAGCCAGGATTAAATATTAACGTGATCCTATGGGGCGGTTTCACAGACAAGGCTTAAGCCTAGTCCCAGACTAAAATGCCTGTTTGAGCTTTCTTAATTCCAAGTGACTTGCACAGACACATCTTAAAATAGTCTTAGATTTAGGCTGTTCTGGACTAAACTAAACTGACTGCAAAAAGGAGGATTAGAGTTACTCTAGGACTAAATTGAAGCTTAAATTAATCCTTCAAAGAGGCAGGTTTAACTTCTGCTTAGTAGTTTGTGAGGGAGAATGGACTACTTGGACTATCTAAATGAAGAC
>OMNN01089791.1:0-15759 GCA_900302755.1 Chromis chromis
GCGGGGCGGGAGGGAGGGAGGTGTTTGGGTGGGTGATGTTTTTGTTTTTCCGGTCGAAGGGGGAAAGCAAAGTTTTAGGCTGGAGCGAGGGACGTGTTTTGCTCCGGGTGGATGTACAGTACAGATGTGAAGAAAACAGTGGTGCGTGAAAGTATATGAGTGTTTGTTTGCGTGCCACAGAGCATGTATGAGTGCGTCAGAGTTTCCCCTCGGTCTTTTTTGTCTTGGCAGCATTTAGGCTACATGATTCTCATTGAACATGTCAGTAAAGCCAACGCTAATGTACTTCTTGAAGCGAAGTCGCAGTGCTGCTAGACTGGGTGGCCCATCCTGCACATGTGCAAAAGAAGAGTTGAAGTGCATGTAAATGGTAAATGGTCTGCACTTATATAGCGCCTTTCTACCTTAGTGGTACTCAAAGCGCTTTACAATGCGTTTCTCATTCACCCATTCACACACCAATGGCGACAGACTTCCATGCAAGGCGCTAATCTGCCATTGGGAGCAACTTGGGGTTCAGTGTCTTGCCCAAGGACACTTCGGCATGTGGGGGGGGACCGGGGATCGAACCGCCAACCTTGCCATCAGTGGACAACCCGCTCTACCACCTGAGCCACAGCCGCCCATGTATGTGTTTGTCACCTACCCAGAGAGGTGTTCCTGCCCATGTTGGAGAAGGGGCTGGGGATGCGGCCTTTGCCCGTGCCTGTAGGGCTGGTCTTGCTCCCGGAGAACAGACTCTGCGTCGGGGACGTCGGGGAGCGAAGAGGTTCGGCTGTCTTGGGTCTGGCTGAGAGGTTCAATGGCTGTGTGGATGCTTCCTCCTGTTTAGAAGGACGAACGCAACAGAGTTTAACGGAAGTATAATACTGCAGTTTCTGAAAGAAGCCATATTAACAAGTGATGGGTCGCTAAAAAAGATTTCAAAAAAAGAGGAAGCATTAATATGTGGTTCTACTTATCATTCAATGTCAATAAGAAACTGGATTTAAGCTAACAACAGCTGCTGATTGTCTACTCGGTTCAATATAACACTTGAAGTGCTTTCAGTACTTTCAGTGATGCTCCTGCTGACTGATCAGTCAGTGCTATCAGGTTTTTGCCCTTCGGTAAATGAATTCCACTGATAACCTCTGTGAACCTGACTGGAGAACAGTTGCGGTGCGCCCTCTTATCTAAACAATGGCACATTTGTTTGTGCGATTCTTCTTCTTGTGATCAAACGTTCATGACCACGCTTGACCCACATGAAGAATCCTTGGGAATGAAAAAGCGGTGACAAAAAAATAAACTCCCGCATGTCATCGTAGTCTGACTGCGGCTCTTGTGATGGCGGCAAACACTTAATGAATGTGGATGTAATTTGGAGCTGAGTTCGGCTGAGGAAGTGTTGAGGAAAGGAAGGAGTTCGGGTCGGCCTTTAGCGTGGGGAGGGGTGGGGGGTTAGACTGCGGGTGGCATGCCTAAGTGGGGGGTGGGTCGGATATGTGTGGGGGAGTTAGCGGAGGGTGGGGACTTCGGAGGGCACGGCACTACTGTTTGAGTGTGGTGAGCTCTGACGCCAGTCTATTGTGATGCCGGTTGCAGCTGTGCCCCACACACACACATGGCTTGCATTACTGCCTCGTCGCTGAGTAAAGATGAGGCGTAAGCTCTCTCCAGTGAAGGGCTCTGGGCTCATGCCAAACAGCAGCCAGCGCCAGTGTCGGTTTGTGAGTGTGTGTACGTGTTCCTCTGTGTGTGTATCAGTGTATGACTTTTAAATAAGCTGTTTCTAATTGATGGTGAAGTGCACAGGGCCATGCGTAGATTGTTGTTTCAACAACTTCCAAATTTCCAGCCTCTCACTTTTACTTGCACTGATCATCTGATTATTATTATGCTTGTGTGTTTTCCTACTGCACATTTTCTGAACTCACACTTTCCTTTGTATTATTATATTGTCTGTTACTTTATACACCACAAGACACTGTTTTTCCTCTTACATATTGCTTACAGAGAAAGTTCCTTGTTACTTGAACATAGTTAAATTATCTGCATGGTGCTGTTGTTTTAGTCTGCTGCTTGTTGGTACGTCAGCTGACCTTCTCCTCTCTCCTGTTTCCACCTGGCTCTGACATGTCTTCTTGAAACATTTGACAACATTTGCAACAATGAACTTACCTTAATCTGAGCAACAGGACTGCATGCTCGCTTCTCGCTCTTCAGGGTGGACGGGGAAAGGGGACCGGAGGAGTTGGGAGCCTGCGGGAGGGGAGCCATCTTGGCTCCCGGTGAGATCTGCATGCTTGCCAGCTGGGCGGCATACAGCTGCTGCAAAAAGGGAAGAAACCAGCAAAACCGACAGGCTATTAACATCGCTCGCCAGCAGCTAGTCAGTGGCTTTCCTCTTTCATTCTCTCCCCTCTCTTCTTCTTCACACACACACACCCTTGATCCTGTTGAGTCTTTTTTTTTTTTTTTTTTTTGCTGTATCCTCTCCCTGGTACTCCCTGCATCTTCTGAGGTTTGGTGGGTGTGTGTCTGAGCCAAAGACACACAGGAGTAATGTGGAAACAGATGTGCGTGTACACACACACCTACATGTGAAGCTGACAGGAGCGTCCCACACAAATGGAAGATTTGTTTAAGGTAGTATTTATAAGGGAGGCGTTCCAGCAAAACATTTTCATGATTATTGACCATCCATCTTTGACAGTTATTTTTTGAACAGATGCTGGGAGCAGCCTGTATATCGATTAGCATCTAGAAAATAAATCCAGACAATAGCTAAAGAAACTTTTGATTGCTTCTCTTTAATCCTAATTAACACAACTGGAGATCTGTTACTTGTGTCTGCACAAATGTTAAAGTAGAAGTAAGGAAATAAGCTTTTCAGACAATGCCTGGCACAGTATTGCTGACAATAAAAGGTTGGTTTTCTTTATTTTTCAAAAAACAATGTGAAGTGGAATCAAGCCACAGGCTGCTTTTGTTGTCCCAGCTATTTAACCTTAAACTTTGTCTTTCTCGGCAGAGCTGTAATTTTAAATAGTGAGGGTCAAATAAACTGAAATGAAACGAGGATAGAAACATAGTTTTATTGGTCCTAAAAAAGACTTGAGACTAATCTTGTCACATATGGTTAGTCCTTGTATTAATGGTTCAGACGATTGAGTGTCTTCACTAAATTTAATCCAAAGGAAAGACAATAGTGGGCAATCATGTATAAGTAGGTGTAGTCATACTGCAATTACATCTTCAGCAAGTCATCCAATTGGAAACCACTTGAAAATAACACAGAAATAATAGAAGAAAAAAAAGCTGGGAAAGTATAAAAGTACAAGGGTTGGACGAAAACATTAAATGATAGAAAAAAAACGGTACCGACTTTCCATCCAAGGTACTTAACAAAAATCAAAGAGTCAAATACTCGGCCCACAGTCCAGGGTCTTCTAAATCAAAGCTAGCTGGCCAGACAAACCGCTGCCTGAAACCACTGTCAACCCCTGTCTAAATGCATTGGAGTGTGAGTGCTGGAGTATCAAAGAGCCTGTCCTCAGGAAAACCACCCAGACGTGGCTGGCCTTCACTAGATCCCCTCCTCTCTTTCTTTTCTGCTTTCCTCCTTTCCTCTCATTTTTCGTTATTCTCTCACCTCATCTATACTCTCCCCCTCCTTCTACATCTCTGTCTTTATTTTGTCCTCCTCTCTTTTGATCTCCCTTCGACTCTCTCCACTTGTCTTCAGTCTCGTAGTTTTGTTCCAGAAATTATCCCTCATATCTACTCCTCCATCTCCATCTTGCTCTGTTTTTACTCCCAGCCCCCTCAGCCTAAATGGCCCCCAGTGTTGTGAGATCTGATTTCCCTGCAGTCAAAACTGCAAGGCCTCCTGGGATCGGAGATCCAAAAGCAAAGAAAGCGCCATGGAGAAAGCGAATGAGACAGGGATAGAGAGTTTTGCGCTGCAGACACACGAGACCACCGTCGCTTCACCACCAAAGCGCCAGGCTCAGCAGTCGGGGCCAGAGAAATTGGCTGGCCCTCTTTCCACTTCTCTCCGAGCGATATTAAACACAAACAGAAGGGGCCTCGCCGTTGAAACAAAGCCCTGATGTCACGCCGCTTATTTTCCTTGGAAGGTACCAGGAGCGCTCGGGCCAACCCCTGGCGATATGAGATCCCTGTAAGAATGTGCCTTGAATGGCTGGTGGTGAGGCCTCTCGCGTCAATCAAGCCGACCGCAGAGTTACTCCTGGTGATGCCTGATATTCTTACAGCTCTGAGGGGAGCAGAGGTTTTGGGGCAGACACACGAGTCTTTGAGGTAAAACATACAGTTAGGATCTCGCACCCACGCCTGCACAAAACGCACACACTCAGGGAGTTTTCTGCAAACACTCCGGCGGCTATAGTGCCGTTAGCAGCAATCCTGTCAATACAATAAGAGGAGGTAACTGTTAAACAAACAACAGACGGACAATAAGAGTGTTTTTTTTTCAAGACACTCAGAGATTGATTGTTGACTGGGGAGGCCAATGTGCAGCGTAAACAACCCCAACTGGAGCGCTTGCCATTCAGTCAAACCCCCAAGGGAAGACAATGCAATTTCCGAAATTACAAATTGACAAAGAGGGCCTCAAACTGCGCTCAGTTGTCCAGACAATCTGACTAGCGTTCCGATGTTAGTGCTAATTTGACTAAAATCCAAATGATTAGTCTGTCATTTTTGACCCTCCCGCTCATCAGCAGGTTTTTTTTTTTTTTGGCCTACTTCGGTGTAATCCTTAAGAGAGCAGACAGAAGGTTATGTCTGTCCGAGCTGTATTGTATTGTAGTCCACGAAGCTGCTCAGACCACTTTGTCCCATTAAGGCTGAGTGGAGAATCCCTTTAGCTGGCCTCTTTTAGTGTCGAACTGCTATCGATCTCAGGAGTACACAAAACAAATGAGGTTTTGTCTTTTTCAGCAGGTTTCCGGGGGGGGGGAGGAAGAGGAGAAGGAGGAGGAGGAGGAGGAGGGTGAAATGGATCGACTGTCACTGAGCTGGCCCCGCGCAGTGGACAGAGGCTAAATATTGCACTGGGAGGGTTAGCTCTATCCAAGACAGTGAGAGAGATACATACAGAGACAGGCCGCATAAAGACAACCATTATCTCACCTTCAGTTTTTTTTTATGTCAACATCAAACATTGTTCTCACTGTACAATAAAGAAAAGCATTCACGCCGTTATATGCTGTCAGTGGGGCAGAAATCACGAGTGTGGGGCACGAAAGTTTGTTCCTCACCTTTGTCTCCATGCCTCAGAAACAGGCTGAACTTAGAGACAGACAGTAAGAGATGTCTTATGATTTCAACAAGAATGTCTGCTAAGCAACTGTATTTCCCTTGCATTAGCCGTGCACAAAGAGGGCCTTTCTTCTGCAGAAATCCACTGTTTGTGAGGGGGTCTACTCCGAGGCTCTGGAAACAATTGGCCAGATCAAGTTCCCACGCTGATATAGCAACAACATTTGTACTATCAAAATGATTAGGTCAGGTCACGATAAGTCGAGCACAGCATCGCAGCTCGTGCCAGATATCTTCGTTACGCTGCTTTTGATTTGATATGATTTTGATGAAGCTGTAACACTTCATAGAATTAAGGGGTAAAGCTGAACATTCACTGTCGCTTCCAGTGATGCAGAGAAATGCTAAACGTTATGTAGCTTCGGCTTCATTTTCACAGCCTATGAATCTTCGCATTCTGTATGCCAGTTCATGACCTTCGGTGCCAGCCAGCTGTCTAAAAGAGAGCTACGGGGCTCAACTTTGAAACATCTGGAGCAGTCTGGCTACAACATCTGTCCGTCCTGTACCGAGCGCAGATCTGGCATTAGGAAAGGTTTGATGCCAGCTGGTGTGTACTTGACTGCAGTATGTAGCAGAGGAGATTGTTCGCGTAGAACTAACATGGTGTAATTGTCTATTTGCAAGGCTTTTGTAATCAGCAAATGCACAGTTTCACACACTGGAGTTAAAGCCATTGTGGACTTAAGTGTAACTGAGACTAACAACTAAAAATATTTAAACAGATCTCAGTTTGTGCACTAAACTGTAATGTCAAGACCTTTACAGTCATGCCTTGTTTAGATCCCAAACAACTGACTCACCAAAAGGCACTAAAGCAGCAATTCTTATGATTACAAGTGAAGATGATCTCAATAATCTATGCAAATACACAAACCATAAGTTTACCTCCACCTAAAATCCACAGTCAGTGTTGTATCCTGCAGCAGTGCATTTGGACTCACAAGAGGTGCAGAGTAAGCAGCAGGTTAGCAGAGCATTGTCCTCCCTCTGTGTCTACACTGGATATATTCAGCCACATAATTAAGTGTGGGCCATTCAGATTTTGGGAGCACTTAGAACTTAATACACCATCACTGTGGACAGTGTTGGATGTTGCAAAATAACACATCCCTGCTCCACTTAGTCTTTTTGTTGTAAACCTGTTCGATGAGAATTGTGTTATTTTCAGGACAATAGTTTATGGCTTAGTGGCTTAAGCACTCCAAAAAGATGCATTCTATATAATGCATGTGTCCTGCAAACACACCCACCCGGTGTACAAACAAAAATGAATATCACTACACTGAGGTGTTGTTATTTTGTCCATCCCATCTACATTCTGCTCTAACCTGAAATAAAAAAAAAACTTCTGCGGGTATCAGAAGTAAACAAGCAAAGGTGCTGCCACAAAAATACTCCAAAAAGATGTCGGATATGTGTCCGTGCACATGTACTGCAAACACACCCACCCTGTGTAACAACAAATATCACTACAATACACACAGGTGTTTCTATTGTGTGCATCCCATCTACATTCTACAGTATTTATTAGCAGAAGAGCTGCAAGCATTACTGCACGGTGGTACAAACAGTGCTACAGGCACATTTCTGTGATGCTGATAAATAACTAAACCAGTTCAACTCATAAATTTCATCATGATTGCTTTTGGCGTAGGCATTATTGTCAAAACAATGTCCAAACATGTGCGCCTCCATCTCATAAAAATCCCTCAAAAAAACGCTCCCTTTTCTCTATCGTTAAACACTTCCCCGCGCTCTCTGTCTTCCTCTTATTCCCAGTCTCCTGCTCGATTTCAGCCGGTGCCTTGATGAGAAACTTCCTCTTTCATTCAGGTTCGTCTCTGCCTCTCATTCTCCACGTCTCAGGCAGTGTTTAAATGTGAATGAGTTTGCGTCTCTGACATCATTCATCCTCTTACCTCTCACTCACCGTACAGCTCTTTTGATCATTTCAAAGCCAGGAGTGGAGCCAGGAGGCTCCAACCCCCTCAGCACAGCACGGCGCTTTGCTAAGTCAATAGCGGCTAATGAGGGCCTCGATAAGAGAAAACCACAATACAAATTGAATAAACTGAGATAAGGATTCTTGGAACATCCAAAAGCCATGCTATGGTAATGACTGACATGATGAAGCAAGATTGTTTGCCAGTGAAAAAGCTTTTGAGAGCTTTTGTTCTTTCAGCTGATAGTAGGTATAGCAGGAAGGGTGGCAGGGTTGTGTTGTGAAATTCCAAACTGTCTTTAGGGAGTACAGATTTCATTTTCCTTTTCTTCTTTTCTATTACACAGTTTTTTTTCTTTGCAAATATGTTCTATGATAACCATTATGGATAAGTGCTATTCTCAAACCACAGGTGTCAAGCAGCAATAAAATACTTGATGAATTGCCCTGGCCAGGTGTTGTGCTGGTGGGGCGGAATTCCTCTGTGATTCATCATAACAGCTTTTGTCTGACACAGCTGACAGGCAGTAGATAAGCGGGCTAGCATGTTAGCATCGACCTATCGAGCTTGATCTTTAACCAATGCGTCATGTTGTTTGGGTGAAAAATGTTACAGTAACTCCATTAAAATTCAGAAGAAGTAAAAAAGGAAGCCTGTGATCGGAGCTAATTAATGCATGCTGGGCCTCCTCCAGCTTCACTCCTTTTTATCACATTATTTTGCCCCTATGGATGTTTTTGAGGTATTTGTGAACACATTGTATAGTAGATATAATAGAGCAGCTGAAGATATTGGTTAGTTGTATAAAGAAGTAAAACCAGGATAACGGCAGCGGTGAAATTACCATCATAGTGTGAACATTATTTATAATTTTGTGATATTTCTGTGGCCAAGACCTGCACCTCCACCTTCACCTTTCAGGTCACCTGTAATTGTGGAATTCAATGCTTTTCTTTTATTTATTTTTTGTAAAAGCTAGACCTTGTGCCTTTAACTTTTTTTTTTAACAGTGCAGCCATTGACAGTTAACATTTCACATGAAAACAACCAAGTTCTTCCTTTTGATTGCAGTCGTTGCCTGTCACTTGAACTCAGGGAGAGGTTAGAAGCAGTAGGAGTTTCACTTAGTTTGCCAATGTTCCTTATCTTGTCGTCTTTTTAATCATCTGCTGACTTCCGTACAAGGGCAGTGCAGTGGTCAGCACCACTAACCCTCTCAGCATTGTTCCAACCTGCTGCCTGCTCAGCCAGACTTCCACCCACACTCCAAAGACATGCATGTCATGGTAATTTGTGAAATTCTAAATTGGCCGTAGGTGTGAATGTGAGTGTGCATGGTTGTCTGTCTCTATGTGTAGCCCTGTGATGGACTGGCCATGTGTCCAGGGTATACTGCCTCTCACTCAATGTCAGCTGTGAAAGGCTGCAGCCCCCAGTGACCCTCTGTAGGATATAGCAGGTATGACTAACTGTTCATTTCTGACCTGCAGGTTACATCATCAGGATTAGAGCTATCATCATCATTCATTCCCAGCCCAACCGGTCGAGGCAGATGGCCGCCCTCCCTGAGCCTGGTTCTGTCGGAGGTTTTTTTTCCCCCTCCCCATCCTAGGGGGTTTTTGGTTCCTTCCCACCGTTGCGGACTGCTTGCTTATAGGGAATCCAAAAGTGTTTTTGGATTGTTGGGTTTTCTGTTTTCTGTTTCCTGTATTATTCTTCCTTATGATGATATGCGCTATGCGATGACATGTGTTGTAAATATGCGCTATATAAATAAAATTGAATTGAATTGAATAAATGAACTTGGTATGTTATTCTAATGTCATCAGTAGATTCAGATGTTTCCAGACATACATTTGCAAAATGTCAAACATTGAAAAAAACACATGCATAGAAAATGCTTTTACCAATAATCACCATGTGCTCAGTAATTATCTGCATAAAACAATGATGAAATCCTCTCAATATGCTGGATGGTGATCCGACCTGTAGGAGGCGCTGTGGTTCCATGTTAAAACGTGAATTAATTTGAATTTTTATATTTTCTCTTGTGAATGTCGTACGGACACCAAATTCGGACAGGTTATACCAGAATTCTTGTTAATGACGGTTGATGTAAAAAGGTGCAGAAGACATGGCACAGGACCACAGTTATTAAGTCTTTGGTAAATTCAGCATGCAAACTTTCTGAGGGTCCTTGTCTGCTCTCCCCTTAGAATGCTAGCTAATTTACGACAGTCTTATCAGCAACAGCCAGTTTATTTGGAGCCAGAGCAAGTAAATGTCTTTTGAAGTCATACTCTTGGGTGTTAAATGGTGTTCTTCTCGGGAGTATGCATTCCTCTGTCCTGCTTACCGTCTCCCAAAGTGTCAGTTTAATGGCAGAGCTTAATTCAAACATCTACACAGGATGGCTTGGTCCAGGGGTTCGACCCCCCCTTGGTTACCTCTGCGAGGAGGTCGTAGCTGTGTCTGCTACACAAGTAAAGTACATTTCCATTTCCATGGTGTTTATGTTGTTTGAATATTAATTTACTCAAGCTTGAAATTAAATATTCTAATATTTTGAGTGAATTTGAATAGTTTTTCAAAAATTTTTTTGTGGTAGGCCATAATTATCAAAATAAAATAGGGAAATGCTTGAAATGTCTTGCTTTACATGTAATGAGTCTAGAGCACTTTAAATGTTCACTTTTCTGGGATAGGCTCCAGCCCCCTTGCGACCCTGCAGAGGATTAAGCGGTGTATAGATAATGGATGGATGGACTTTTTTATGATATTCAAAAAATTATTGGAGTAGTAGTTAGTACTAGTTTAATTAGTACTAGTATATCCTATAACATCAATCAAAGAGATTTGAATTCTACTATGAAGACAGGTTTTACTAATGCACAATGAGTACCCATTTGAATCTATAGGCAGTCTTGTCATTTCATATTAGGTGGAAACATTAAGATTTCCACCTAATATAGCTGCTCACTGGTGTGGGCTGTTCAGCTAAATAGCTCCCCACAGTTGTATCAGCCATTGGCACCTGTTCTTCATTTAGGGTTCTGTGCTTCAGAATGTCCCCACTTAGTCATGTAAAACACCAACATCAGTTTCCAGCCATTTGCTCTGGTACATCCACACTGGCAGAGACATTTGTCACCAACATTAGTTCTACAATGTTGTGCCCCTGCATAGCTATGCCACTCATCAGCTCCATGGCGGCCCAGCGATGCCTGTCTGGTCATCAGCATTAATTCCTAAGCTGTACTTCTCGGCACAGCTACATTGACAGCCATGACAAGTTTGCACAGTAGGTTTATATAAACATAACCTGCCAGAAGTATCAGTAAAAGGTAAAACACAAATGTTATTACCTATTTGTATGTTTCACTTTAAGAATGTGAGTGAAATTTATAGTTGTCATTATTTGTTCTGATGGTACCTTCCACTTGGGATTTTTGAAACCAGAAGGGGATTCTAGTGGCTGAATAGTTTAGTAACTTTTTCAGATTTAGATTTCCTGCTTCACAGTGACAATAACACCAGTCATTTGGAGGCAGGGAAACTTGTATATCACCAGTACAGCAGCAGTAAGAAAAGACCTATGCTAGTAGATAATCTGAACAATTGGGGCGGAATATAGAATTGATGCTATGTTAATAGCAGGTGCACCAGTCCTCGAGTTTGGACAATGTGGATTTCTTCTTGCTAAGTGCATCTGTCACTGACAGCAGCACATTTTCAGTGGTGGAATGGCTGCTCTTGAAGTCAGACTGGTTTGAATCAGGTATAATTTTGAGAGAAGAGCTCTCTCAACCGTGGATAAGCAAGGCCTAGCAAAAGTAGTTTTCAATCTAAAATGGGCTTAAGAGTAACCTGGGTCTACTTAAACATAATAGGTCATATGCACATGACTGAAGGTATGTATTTGAATGCAGGGGTGATAAAGGGTGAGATGGTTTGAAAGAATTTGGAGGGATATATGGTAATTTTAAACAACATGAAATCCTTCTACATCCAGCGCTAACACAAAGTGTCATGTCATGGATGTAGCAAACCAAAATGTGAAGGTGTGGGACTAGACCTCATTTCTTGTACAATTCATTAAAATCGTGCACTGTAAACCCGGAATTTGTTTCTACTTAAACTTTTTTGTGGTAATTAATTACTATTTTACGTTTAGTCAAAAACTGTCCTAATACTAATACTATTTGGCTGAAATGTGCAGTGTAATAATCACGTTAAGCAGAGATAACTCAGAATGATTCTCTCAGGGAGGGGAAGGGCAGGTCTGTGCACTGTGAACGCGCCTGTATGAGGAGTCAGCTCGTCCCCGCGGCTGTGCGCTAAAGCTGTGTATTTTTGAAAGCAACGTTAAATGAATGAACCGGTGAGTAGCTAAACCAACTAGCTGTGAGATAAAACTGGTTAAACATAAGACCGGTGACGACAAACTCGCTAAACGCTAAAGTTAGTTTAGCGTTAACGTGTTGAAGTTAGTTTTATCTATCAGTTCAGTTTATAACGTTAATCCAAGCGTTTATATATGCCAGTGGCGTTTCTGTTGGTTAGCCGTTTAGCTACAATGTTAGCAGTCAAATGAGTGTGTGTGCCTGATAACAGCTTATAACGTTAGCATGCGTGTTTACATGTACTTGTTGCTATAAGGTACTGATTAAAAAGTGGGTTTCGTTCACAAGTGGGTTTATAGCAATAATTTAACAGGCAGCCGCAAAGACTTGGTTGATGAAATGCAGAAGAGAACACCAGATGCAGGACTTGTAAAAGAAGATGGACCTCACATTTGCACTCTGAACCTGCTATAAGCAAGATCGTGGAACGCCGGACTGCTCTTTTCACGGAAGATCGGGTATGTTCATTAGAGACATAATGCTAATGTTTTTGCTTGTCTTTCTATCATTATTTGATCTCTTTGGACATGCCGTTGCCTTTTGCATGAATGGCTTATGATTTGCTTCATTCAACAGAAAGAGTTTTGTGTCAGCAATGACAAGTAGCTGTTCCAGAGTAAACTGACTCTGACATCTTAAGTATTGAAGATAATTACTGACCATCAGATTTAGTGACTGAATGAGCATGACTGCCCCTGTAGACCTGGTGAGGGCAGTTGAGAGGCATGTGCATCTAGAGTACAGTAGAGTACAAAGGAAACAACTGAACAACAGAATCACTTTGTGCAGTGAGATCAGTTCTGATTGCTCACCTCATGCTTTTGCCCAAGCCACAGAATTATTTAGTCTTAAAACATGATATGCTGTATTTTTCAGGTTTACATGGAGTTCAACAGAATTGTGGGCAAGAACCTCAAGCAGGAATTCTATGTAAGTATCGATCGGCACAGTCTTCGTCTTACTGAGAAACTTCGATCCAAGAGAGGGAACACTGGACAGCTGTTGACACAGCTTTTACAACAGACAACGGTGGGTTCATGTCCATCATATACTTGCATTGCATGTTTTTCACAGCCAATGTAATGACAAGATGTCCCAGAAAGTTCTACTGAATGGTTTGTGCAATGCAATTAACGATGTAACTTGTGTTGTCATTTTATTCTCCAAAAGACTAAAGAGCCAACTCGTATTCGGACACTGATGCTCAGAGGGCTTCCTATTCTCCTTGGTGACGAACCCACACACTTCTACAGAGCATGCTTTGTAAGTAACTCCTTACTTTGTCAGGGTATCTGAAAACAGGATTTTCTGAATACGCCATGATGTCCCTCAACTCCCAACACCCCTATACAACGAAGCTGGACAGGTGTTCTTTTGTGAACCTCAAACCATTACAAAATGACACAATGAAAACTTGATAGCAACAGCTCTTTCCAACTTCTTTGGGTGAACTGTTTGTTTAATCTACTGTAACAGTCATAACCAAGTCACACCTCCTGTCATTCTCCTCCCATGGCTACATTACATTGTTTAATGTTATTGATGATTATTAAATGAGAAATCCCATGATTCTGCTCTTATGTTTTTAGGGCTCTGATGATGATGACTCATTCTACCACCTTGACATTGGGATCCTCCTGGTTGAGCATGAAGGTGCTGTGCCCTCATCTCTCCATCTCAGTCCAGCCTCCACCCTGTGATGTCATTTTCCACTCTGTCATTTTTCTGTTTTATGAAAATTAAAAAGTTATCTTCACAAGCTAGTAAAACCTTTTCACTTTTTCATTATAAACCAATCACTGCCAAATAATACTGTTTTAAACACAGATCTATTGTTACTTAGTCTGCCTGCTAAAGGCCAGTGATGGTCAGGCAGCTTTGTCAAACATGTAGTCAAAAATCACTTTTGGATCATCAGTTGGAGTCTTCAGAAAAGTTTTCAAGAAAGAGCCTTCAAACAGTCTTCAGAGTCTGATGCGAATAATGTTTATTCAATACAGAAGCTGTAAGATCAAACGAGCAAAATCTTGACATTTTAACTAACTCAACAAAGCATTACATCGTTTTATACACTTCTTCTAAACTCTCCTCCTTTGGTTGTAGACAACCATCATTTCGTTTGAATTTATTCATATCTGGGGTGTGATTTACTCGTGTCAAAAGTTTAACCACATCCCTTTCTTATCCCTTTCTTATGCCTTTCTTAAAAGTCACTCCCTCTTTTTTCCTGCTGACTACCCCTGTTTTTTACCAATGTTATGACCTTGATTTCAACTCATACCCCTGTGCAGAGGAAGAGCTTGTGCTTCAATCCCCATTGCACTGTATAGGCCCTCACTAGGTTGCAGTCTACACAGGATTGTTCAGTGTATAAAAGTCAGTGTACCCATATTTTCCAGTTTTATCCTTTGTTTAGTGCTTTTTGGTCTGATTTAAACATCGGGATGAGAGAAGACATAAGAGAACAGGAGAACAAGGTCACCTGAAGATAAAGAAACTGCCTACTGACTTTTGTGACTTTTCCTCTGGTGCCACCAGCAGATCAGATCACTGCTTTTAGAGATTTTCTTTAGAAAAGAAAACACAAATATCACAGATTCTTCATTTCATTATTTTCAAAAGACTCTTTTGTCAACTAAAATTTTTTATTTCTTTCTGAAAATGTACATTTTATAATCACTGTTATCTAAAAAAGTATTTATTCTCTTTTGACTTTGTCCTTGACAGGGTGGACATATTTTATGATTTGCTCATACTTAACCTGCTTGCAGTAAATTCATAAAAAGTGTGGGAGCTTGACCGACATGCATTTACAACAGCCTAAAGTCAACTTGATACAAGGGATATGAAACTGAGTGGAAAACTGTAACTTTTTGGGGTAGAAATCCTGATGTTTCAAAGGCATGTTTTAGTGATATTGACCCACATATGCTTCACAGTGCTGCCAATGTGTGGGCTTCCATACAAAACTACGAGGTTGCTTTGACAGGCATCATATTCAGTTGGTGTGTGCTGCCCTTAAAGAGCTGGACCATCAGCAATTATGCACAGGTTTGGTTCAGCACCGTCCGGTCTTTTTGACATGGTCGGAACATGAGGACGTTTTCCATTTAGAGTCTGATTTTGGGATGGATGATTTGAGTGATTATTGAACAGTCATTGAGTGTATTATAGCACTTGTGTAAATCTGCGTAGACATCATGTGTGTATTCACACTATACAATAAAATGATGTAAATAATCATGAATGTATGTCTGTATGTTTCCATCGATCACATCCTTACTTACTTGCTGTCTATTAAATGACTAGCCAAACCATAAAATGAATTAGCACTTCACAGGGGCACAGGGGTATGCTCACTTCTGTTCTATACTGTTAAAGTTCAAAGCCTAATTTCTAATTTGTATTCCAAGATGTCATATTATCAACAAATTAGAAGTATGTGAGTGGACATCAGCAAGCCAGCAAATTGCCTAAGTACAGGCCGAGTGAAAACTCAGCCGCTGTATGTTAAATGGCATTGGCCCATTCTTGAAAATCTTTTGACGATACAAAGCCTCACAAATCAAATAGTACATTCATTTTTGTTTGGTTTGACGCTACTTATATCGTTGCTTCCACCGGGCCCCGACAAGTTTGAAGAAGGAAACATGGAGGACCACAGTTACTCAGAAGAACTACCAGAACAAGAATGTTCACGAAAAAGAAAAAGGATTATGCAAAGAGCAAGAAACCGGCGTCATAACAGTAAAAGAGCGAACATTGGAGCTGCTTTCCAAAGATGGAAAGACCTGATGAAGGAAAAGGGGATTGAAAGAGACGCCGAATTTGCTTGCTTCCTTCTGGACAGGTAGGTTCATTTAACAGTTTGACTTCAAAATGTTTATTTGGTTACACAATCGTCTGACTGCTGTAGAAGCTGGGCTACCTCGCATTTCCTTTGTAGCCCTGTCGATTTAGCCAACTTGACTTGCATAGCCACAAGCTAGGCTACTGTCATACTCGTTGTTTGTGTTAGTAACAAACTGGCGGAGTAGTGCATCCGCTCATTGGGCCAACTCTTATTTTTTACGAATGGG